>JAHREE010000128.1:315663-330277 GCA_033628505.1 Tringa tobata
CAGATTCATAATGTTTTCCTGAAATACCACAAGTCTGCAAGGGTCTTTCAACATAATAAAAACAAGAGAACTACTAAACAAACTAAATAAATACATAAATCAAAGATCTGATTCTTCTTTGCAGTTTTGGCTACTTAATATGCTTTACGGTCCAGAAAAAAAAAATTAAGAAATATTTATTTTGTTTGCTTAGAAACCCAAGACCCAGTATTCTGATTTAATCCCCATGTTGTTGTGTGCACAGGACAGCACTTCGGCACTAGTTTAGGGTTTCCTCGGTAGTCGGGCAGCTTCCCCTCCTGTCAGGATGGGTCCTCGTACACAAGGAAGGAAAGAAATCTCTTCAAATAACAATTTCTCTGGAAAAGCTGAACTGGCACAGGAAGTAAGGAGCAGTAAAGAGGCAGCTTTTTAAAAGCATCCTCTGAAAATAGCTAGACCCCACACTAACGCATTGCCCTATAATTTAGGTGGGGTTATAGTCCACACCCAGGATCACAGAAAATGGCAGAAGTGTGAGTTGCCATTATTTTTTTTTACACACCCAGGGAGCCTGTGGGTGTGTAAAATAAGAGTAACCTGCACTACTCCAACTCCCTGCCCTGCATCCACGGAGCAGGCTGTACGCAGCTTTGCCACGCATTCCCAAGCTCCTCCAGCCCATGTCCTATCCCCTTGCAAAACTCCCACGTATCGTGTTCAAGAGGAGCCTTTCTATGGGTGCTCATTTTAAAGTTTAACTGGCTTAAATATTTCTGGAGTCTATTGTAATATAAATACCACAAAGTCTAAAATGTCTTGATTATAACTAGGTCTGGCTAGAAAACAAGAATTCAATTTTGCTTTTACTTTTTTGAGATTTCGACATCTGGTTGCGTTCCAAAAGCAAAGCAAACCTTTAAAAAATTCAAGAGGAGACAGATGGGATGCGGGAGACCAAAGTTCAAGACCCTGGTCTGCATCAGGCAAGAAGCCCGAACCACCAAGCTGCTCTAATAATCCTCTCCCCCTTTTTAAGTTTTAAGCAGAAATTTCATTCGGGACCTAGAGAAACTTCCCCCAAAAAAATAGCTGCATCAGGACAGATAGTAGCCGGGAAAGCTTTCTGTCAAATCAGCATTTTCCATTCAAGGAATGGTTTATTGGAAAGTTCCCAACCAACTCTAATTGCAGCATCCTTTTTAAATATGTCTGGGTTTTCGGCGGCATGTTAAAAACCCACAAGCAAGCAGGCCCTCATTGTTATTTAATATTTTCATGTTGCTCAGATTACAGCTATTAAATAAGATGTCTCGAGACACCTTTGGTCAACCCAGTGAACTTACACTCAGTGACCTGATTTTTTTTTTTTTCTTTTTTCCCAGTTTGTTGATTCCAGGTCCCACTAAATCTAACATCGTCCATCACCTAAAATAAATTAAAGCTCTCATCAGCAGATGTTTTCAGCCCAAGAGAGCTCCCATTTTTTAAGATCCCACCTGGGCAGGGAGCCCGCTTGGGCTGAAAGCATCTCCCACACACCGCAATCAGCTCGATCGAGGACTGCAAGCGTTTTCATCCCAACCATGTGCTCCTACACCTCCAATGCCCACCTGTGCAAAAAGGGAACCCTTTTTCCAAGGAGAAAACAACATAAATGATGGACCACCTTCCCTATCTACCTGCTGTTTTTGAAATTCTTGCCCCACACCATGACGCATCCAGCCAGCCTTGACACACAAATGACCGTGCAATGGCAGCAAGGCAGACCACTTCTAGAAACGAAATACACTTTTTTGGTAGAAAATAGCTGTGAAACGGCCTTCAGTAACTGCTATGCTATTTCAGAAAGTGGCAGTCTTGGACAGACAAGACAAAAACGTGGAAGCATCACACTCTCATGTATGTAAACTCGTCAAACCTTCTTTTCACCACGAAGCGTTGCCACATTATTCATTCTGAGAGGAACAGTAGCCCAAAACAAAGCCTTTTTTCCCCCCTCTTCTTTTCAAAGCTTGCTTATACTTTTTATTTATTGTGCGGCTCTTTCAAAAAAGTTCAGTAAGCAAAAGACTTTTTTTTTCCCCCCCTCTATATTTTAGAATTTTTTCTTTACCAGCTCCTGACCAGGCAGCCACAGCGTGAATCCCTCAGGACGAGGGGCATCACATATAACAACGTTGTCACACAGAGGGGCTGGGAACTAGAGCCCACAACGCTTTATCCAGACTTGCACTACGTCACAGCCCTGCAAAATCCATTACGTTCAGCAAGGTAAAGGATCGCTGCAGGTTTATGTGGATGTTATTTTTAAGTGATATTTTTCAAGTCGAATATAGTTTTCAAATCTTTATCTGGATTATGTGTGAATTAATGAAAATAACAGTAAGGTAACTAATCCCAGCTCCAAACATGCAACTGATACTCTCTGGGGGTTGAATGCTTGTGCACACATGGGCACGTGTGTTGGAATATGCACTTCAGTCTACATTCACAGCTCCTACCAGCGAGGCCTTACTGCCTATAACTGTAAATCCATGTAAGTTCTTAAGGGAAACCAACACTTTTTCCTCTTTTAAACAGCATGCATGGACTGCCAACCCCTGCACGGGCTACCCTACAGCCACTTCATGTACGGAGCTCTCACTGACTGCATTGTGCCTTTAGTTAGAATGAGAAGGGATCATTCCCTTTGTGGCAAAACACTGACATTTAAACTATGCTCACACAGAGCATGTCTATCCCCTACACTCTCCTCCCAGTGAGTCACCTGCAAAAAATGCTCACATTCCACCAATATGGGAGATAGATGCGTGACTCTTAGGAACAAGGAATGCACTGAAGCCAAATTATCGTGTTTGCTGTCTATACCATGGACAGAGACCTACAGTTTTGGGTTTTCCCCAGCTGCCCTCGGTGTCAAACACATTACTGTCATCCAAGTCCCAGCTGTTGCAGTCCCAGTGCTACCAGTTTGGGAAAACACAACGGGATTCCCTTCCCAAGTGCTACATACAATCTTATCTAAAGGACAGCTGCTGAACACAGAGTGATATAGCGTCTCCCATCCCCCAGTATCTCAACATCTTTAAAGAGATCCCCTAACATATCTACATTGGAGAAATACTTTCCTCTCATTTTCTCAGAGCGCAGTTTCTAGAGATTACAAGCGAGGCAAGGCTTTCTTCTAAGAATACCTGAAAAGGTACCAGACTTCGTTCAAATACAATTTTATAAGAAAATACCTGACATGTTCTTAAATGTCAAGAATACTTCATTTTCTCCATGCAGTACACTGAAACTTTATATGAAATTTAACAAGAAATGAAGAAGGCCTCTGGCATGGCTCTAAATGCATTGTACAAAATACAACCACTTTAATAAAATAAAAGCACACCAAAAAAGGCTGCCAAAGAATAAAACAAGGAATCTCTCATAAAGGAAGAAAAAGGAGCGCCCAGAGAGGACAAAGGTGAAGGGGCAAAGCTAATCTGCAAGGAGAAGGTCAGCCTGAGCAACAAGAAAAGAAGTATGTTTAGCCTGGAAAACAAAGGTTGACAGAAAAGCTGGAGTGTTCCCTTTCACCCACCCTGCCAAAACCCTTTATAAAACATGGCTTTTAGATCACTTCCTACCTCAACTCCACCAATTCTCCTCCATGAGCTTCTTCAATCCCCACTGGCTAAATACACAGAAGGACATAATATACTTATAAACTCTTTTGCTGTAAAAAGTCAGGACAAGTCTTCTTTCACCTTTAGTGTTTTAATATATATCTTGAGTGACATTACAGCTGTCCATCCCCTTACTTCTTTTTTTTTTTTTATAGCGCATTTAGGAGCAGTTGAGACACAAGAAGATTTTTGAATGAACCCTGAGCCAAGCTGTTTAAACCTACTTCCCTAAACATTATAATTTAAAATATACTTCCCCCCTAAGGGGGAATATATCATATCCTCTCACTGCTACAGGACTTTTCTTTCTGCTTGCCTACCTTAAAAACAGAACAGACTTCTCTGCAAGCCCTGGTAAGCACAGGGCAGAGAGTGGTGGAAACAGGAGGTCTCCCGAGATCTCCACAGCTGACAGGAATTTCTACCTGCTGTAAGAACATGCCGTTTTAATAAAACTGCTATTGAGAAAGATTTTGCAGGTGCATTCTCTCCAGCTCGAACTGCTGCACTCGGGAGTACACACTGGTGCAGAGACTTGAACCTGAGTTTCCCACATCCCAAGGCAAATATCCCAGTGACTGAACTCCCGAGACAGTGTCTCCCCCTCCGTGGCTCAAGTACCATTGGATCATACGAAGCAGAACGCTTCCAGCAGGATGTGGCGGTGCAGAGGCTAACTCTGCAGCTCAGAGGTCAGGGAATTCAACTGGGATGTGGGAAATCTATGTTCAAATCCCTACTTACCTGATTTAAAGCCTGATCTTGAACTGAAAGCTCTCAGAAGGTCAGTGCTGTTATCACAGGGACATACAGACTGTCTTTTCCCCTCCTCTTTGCTCCAAAAGTAATGACCTGGGTTATAAAAGGCTGATGGATCAGAAAAATGAGTAAGAAACACAGAAAAAGAAAGTATGTCTGAGGGATGAGGTAAAAGACAAAGGGAGGCAGACAGAAGAAGTGAAATGAGAGAAACAGAAGAATAGACAATTAGAAAGGCAGAGAGATGTGAAAGGGGAAAATGCAGCTACAATTTGGTTGTGAAGTTTATAAATTTATTTCTACCAAATCTGTCATCACAACAAATTACTTTAACTGAATTAAAGAGCAAACAGCCTGCCTTCCTTTGCTTTTTAACCTTAAGTATCTTGAAATACAGACATTCTCCCTAATAATTCAGTTTCCTAAGACTACCCTCGTTCTCCCCCCTCCCCACATTTTGCACTTAAATCTTTCTCCTCTCTTCCTGCCCTCAATTAATTAATTGTTTCAGCCAATATCTGGAGCACAGAGCTAAAGCCATACTCACCTCTGATTTTACTCATTTACACAGCAGGAACAAGAATAACTCCAGCTCACTTTAATCTACACCTCTATATATGACAAGAGAAAGTTACTGTACAACCTGTTAGCTCCAACAGTAACCCTAAGCTCTCTAAAGCTGTACAGTGACCAGCATTTCCCTTTGCAGAATCTTAAAGATGTACCTCAAACCTCAAAAGAGTGACTTAATTTGCAACTTCTTTGGCTTACCTCAAAAGGTAGCATGATTGGTGGTGGTGGCTTTTTCAGTTCTTCACATTTTCTCTTTTTACATATCCGGTGACTAGTTTTGCGTTTCCTGCAACAGCTGCATTCTTCACAATTTGTTTTCCGCAGACAGGGCTCACAGACTCCACAACGCCTTCGTTTCTTTTTCTCTAGCATAGGCAGCAGAGATGAATATGGAACAGGGTAATCACCAGCTGGATTTTTAAAAGAGGATGGCCCCGAGGCCTCAACTGCTTCAGCGCTGTCGCTCACGTTGCCCTGAACCAAATTCAAGCTTCCTCCGACACTTCCCAGCTGTGATGAATAATCATTATGCTGCAGTCTTGAGTCAGCTGGCAAATCTGCATTTATGGCTTTTTCTGAGGCAAGAGCAGAGATTTCCGTGCTCGAAGGCAACTCCAAAACAAAACCTTCAGAGAATTGTCCAGAGCTTTCACCAGAGATTTTATCAACTGTACATTTTTCTAAATCTGGAGATAAAGTGGGGACATAACCTGAATTCAAAATTAACGTCTCTGCATCGATACATTTAACAAGCTGTTCAATGTCCTCCACTTCAATATTGTTTAAAGAGGTATCGGAAACTGGTTCACATACCGTAAATATGCTTTTTGAGTCAGACTCCGAATTCTCTCTGGTACAGCTCAAATCCAAATTTGAGTCAAGTTCTTTGTGAACGGGCACAAAATCCACAACCAGTTTCACGTGGGATTCTGCAAGTGAGCTGGCACCTTCAGAAAGTAAAAGCGAATTTGATTCAGTGGCAGCTACAGAGCTGGAATTTGAATCAATGTCTTTATTCTCAGACTCTAAATCCCAGCCTGCCTTCAAGCAGGACTCCGCAAGCGACCCTGCATCTTCTAATAAATGTTCGGGTGAGTTAAACTCAGAGGTAACTATAGGTGCAGAATTTGAGTTTTGTTCTTCACTATGTAGCACCAGGTCCGACTCCGCCTCGATGGGGGACTTGGCAAGTGGGACCGACTCTTCTAACGGTACTGCTGAGCTGAGGTCTGAGGTATCGACAGAACTGGAGTCAGGTTCTTGACTGTTAGGCACCGGATCGAAGGGAGTCTCTGCGCACACCTTCGAGTTTGATTCAGAGGTGATTACGGAGTCAGAAGGAGAAGACGGAAGCACAAGCACAGCATTTTCAATGGATGCTTCAGCCGAACTACCCGTATCGAGGTCGCTGGGTGTCTGCTCAGAGGGTAGGTCTTCATGCTTGCTTTTCACCTCTGACACTTCTGTATCACCATCAGTTACCTGGCTACTTGGAATGGAGTCATTTGTTTCAGGTATTTCTACCTCTTTTTCTTGACTGGCACATGTGGTAGCAGGCTCTTCACCTACACTACACGGAGTATCTTCTACAGGCAGAGGAGCTAACTCATTTTGTGCTAAATCTTGTTTCAAAACTCTTTCGCCTTCTTCAACGTTTTTTTCTTCTGCTACTGCCAGGGCTTCTTGTTCTTGTTTTTCCTTTGTTTCTAGCCTTTTTTGTGAGGCAGCTTTCCTGGGTTTTGCAATTGTTGGAGTTTGGGACAATCTACGGGAGAATGATCGGTTACGAAGAGACATTGTAAAGCCATTGATGTTGAAAGAATCCTGGCTATGGAAGAGGATATTGTCAGCTTTCTCCAAAGTCACCCAAGACGCTCCAGACAAGGTTCTGCTTACGCTGCTCCTGAGAAGTCTACCTGAAGAGCTCATGATTGGTTTCTTTTCTTGCTGTTTTTTCTTAACATCTTTTTCTTGCGCTGGCTTTTTGCCTTTTCCAGAACTAACAGCTTTTGTGGAAGTCTTTGTGGTTTTCTTTCTCACTTGGCTAGATTTCTTTTTGCCCTGGTTAGTTTTCCTTTTGCCTAACTCCTCCTTTTTGACTAATCTGGAAGGTCTCGCGTGGTGAGCCATGTCTGCGGAGGAGTAGAAATGTTAAGAGGAGAGATGGAAAAAAATCATGAGCTCTTGAGAGAACTTTTCAACAGAAAACTGCATATTCCCATTGCTGCTCTCTGTGGTGATACAGTGTTAACTCTGAAACAGAAAAAGATATTAAACAGAATTAATATAATTCTGATTAACAAAGGGTACGTATATAGTAAACTGACCGGTTTTTAATATTTAAAAATACACAACTGGAATTAGAAGTATTGGTATTGGATATTATGCTTAATTAACATAAAAGCTTTGAACATATTAGTATATCACAAAATGGAAAGCTTGCCTAAATACCTAAAGCACAAATGAAGAAGCAAACGGAGATCAAATGACCAAGCAACACCACATAGATACTGTTTTACATCAGTAAAATGATGAATTTTCATCAACCTTGTTATAACAGTTCATTAATTACCTCTTCCCTTGAGTAAGAAGGGGTGAGGTTTACATCTGTAGATTTATGTTCAACAGTGTAACTGTCACTGTAAGGACATTCAGGAAAAAAAAGCACAAAGCCGAATTTATTGCGCGTGTGTGCATTCATACACCACACAGCACCTCTCATTCCTTTACCATCCATCAGCTGCCTGCCATGGTAGAATTCCAGATAAAACTGGAGAAGAAACTAGCTCCTTGAAGATGTCCAACTTGTGGGGGATGTCCAACTCACAGGGGAACCAGACCAGGGAAAAATTGGCTTTCCCAGTGTTATCTCCCAGGATAGCACACCAGCACACTGCATTCCATTGCAAGCCTTGATTCTGTCCTCTCTAGCTATATCAAACATATTACGCAGGCAAGTCATCTCTGCTTCAGCATTATGACTACCAGCATACTTGCCTTCAACAAAACACCACGTTTGTCCTAAGCTTTTGTTTGCCCCCAAATACAACTGCAATGCAAAAGTCCCCCAGCTCCCCAACACACATCCCCAACACAATTCAGCCATCTCAAAAGATAAAACAGATTAGTCATGCTCCAAATCAATTCCCTTCAAGGTGGGTTGGTATTTTTAAATGTAAAGCCATTCTCCTAAGTACACAGTTTTAAGCACACGGTGCTTTAGAGTACCCGTGGAAGGCTTTTAAAGCTTTATTTAGCTGTTTGAATCGATCAAATGGGCAGACAAGGGCAGCCTAAAAATGGGAGCAGGCAGAGCAAGAGGCTCTTTGGTCTCAGGCAGGAAGGTGCCTTCCCTTCGTCATCGATCCTCTGAATTCCTTAAGCCCAAATCAAGTCACCTACAGGCCACCTGTACCTCACTGATGGGAAGAGAAGAAAAGGAAGAACAAGAAGCATGGGGATGATGTCTAAAACCCTGACCTCTAAAGGAAGTTTTTTAAAAAGAGGGGAACCCTGGCTTCTAAAGGAAGTAGAAAAGAGTCGAAGGGTGCTACCAGGCTCCTGACACCACCACTCCTTCCTACAACCTCAACCCCACCTTGAAGCCAGCAGGGTGATCTTATAGAGGCTACACTGACCTTTGTACTGTGACATATAAACCAAGTATCTTACCTAAACGCGCTGAGATTATTCTGTACCATATTTTCACATTACATATCAGATGAACATTATTACTGAGACAGGAGTTTTTCCACATGCTCAAATACCATTTTAGAGCCAGCAATGCTGTACAAGATAAAGGTAAACACACTTGTAAGGTCAGACCAGAAAATAAAGCCCAACAAACACACAACAAACACACTGACAGCACCCCTGTTCCATCACAGCAAAACATCCAACCTGGAGAGACTAAAAAGACATGTGCAGTTGTTCATAACTGCATGAAATACTTCACAGGCCACAGAACTGACCTGAACAGCTCCTGCAGAAGCACTCACCAAAATGGCAAAACAAATACAAGGCTGAAATGAAGGTAATCTCTGTGTTTTCCTCCTCCTCCCCTTCTCTGGAGAGGCGTGGGGGAAGGGGGACATGGCCATTACCACTCACTCCATGAACCAAGTGTCAAAGAGGGCATTCCCAACACATCAAGCAGCTCCACAAACTACCTGTTGGCAGCCTGCAAAAAAAATTTAAAAAATCTTTCCCAGTTTCTGGTGGTTTTGACAGAGACTGGGCTCCTCATTCCAGGGGATAGCCTGGAGGGCTGCAAAACCAGTTGGAAGCAAGCAGCAGGCAGCGTATCTGTAGCCATTAGCAGCTGGCCCTACATAACAGTGGCAGAAGAGGAAATGCCAGCTACTCTCAGAGACTATAGCCAGGACAGCAAGGAAGAAAGCAAGCAAACAAGAAGGGCCAGGTGACACGGGAATGTGTGAACCAGGAGAAGACCTGAAGAGATAAAGTTTTTTCTCTTTATCAGCCTTGAAACAGAAGAGAGAAAACAGGAGATCTGGAGTGGAGACAGAGACTGGATTTTTGAAGATATTGCATGTATGTAATGCTTTGCTCACATTACTGCTCTACATAAGCAGTTGCCACTGCTGTAGTAAAAGTTTGGGAAGCATGGTCATCAAAATGATCAATAGAAGCTTCTTTGTAATTTATTTCTTTTAAAATCATCATTATAATTATATGATAGTATGTCTTTACCTGCATTTGGAAATTGCAATGTGGTTGCTTCATGACTGAAGAAGCAAGACCATCCTGGGGTTTGGGGTTTGTTTTTTTTTTCCTTTTTCTTTTAATAGAACAAACGCTTGTCTGGCAAGAATATAGAAAAGTATCAAAGCCAAAGTGTTGCTTCTTTTCAGAGCCAAAACGAGAGGCTATGAACACCAAGCAGTTGAAGACTTCCCATTTCCCTGGTACAAAAAAACGCTGATATTTGTTGGAAATTAACTGGCATTTAAATGCTGCCTGAAAGAAAATGACAAAGGCTGCTAGTATTTGCCTTGCTTGGAGATGACAATACAGGGGCACAACAGCAGCAACAGTTTTATCCATTTTGTTTCAATTTTGTCACTGGAGCGAATTTAGGTTTTTCAGAAGAGATTTGGGTGATAAACCCATAAAGGAATTTTTTTTTTCTTCATTTAATACTGCCTTCAGTTATATTTGTCTGCCCCCCAAGGTGGCTGTAAGCTGTTGGGAGAAATGCCTGTCAGCAAGTGATCTTTGCTTCCCTTAGAGAAAGCCCATAGTCTTGATGAATACTTGTCTACCCCAACAACCTCAACCACTAGATAAAAAACTAACATTTTTTAAATATAATGTGTCTAATAAAACTGAATTACTTTTTTATTTCTTTGTTTACTCTTCCACATTTAGTACCAAAATATTAGGTAGCTACAAGCTCAGTGTTACAACTTTAGTTTTCTGTAACACCAGGAAACATGTTACCTTCCCTTTTCCATTTAAAGCACTGGCAATGACTCTGTTGATGTCTGCAGCAGTTGCAAATTGCCTCCTGTCACTTCTTTAGGACAACAAATGGCCCTATCACACCGGTCACATTTCTTTGCAAGAAATTAATTACGTTTCCAAAATATTTACGTGGACTTAGCAAGATTATGAAGCATAAACCTCCTGGGGCTATATAATAACTTGGCAGTTTTCCATCATCCTGGAGAGAAACAAACTTACTTCAAGGCGACCTCCCATACCCTCCCTGAGAAGTCAGGGTTGGGGGGGGGACACGACACGACTGGCGTCTCTAGGAGGTAAAAAGGGGTAATAGGTACAGAAATGTTTGCAGGGAACTGCCCCAGATAATAACAGTGCATCCCGAAGCTGTTTGTTACTTGAGCTGACTCTCTCTCTCCTAATTCATGTGCAAAGCTGAAAGCTGGTTTTAAGGCCAGTTGCTTGAGTTTCGCTCATTCACAGTAATAAATCTGCAGCAATCCCACTGACTGCTATAATCCTCAACAAATACTGCTAAAAAGCTAATCAAGGGCTAAATCTTTTAGCCCTATCTTGGTCACTTGGTCAAAATTCCAAACAATTATAATGAGAATTTTGCCTATGGAGTAATTGGGGAATTTAACCCCATACTACTGGAATGCCTCCAAAAAAAAAACAAAACCAAACAAAAAAACAACCAAAACAAAACCACAAAACCCCCCACAAGCAGCCAACCCAACACCCCACCGCACCCTTGCTTTTCTTATTTACTTTCCCTTTACACAAAAGGATAAAAAAAATAAAGCAAGTTTTCCTCTTGGGGGTATTGTCTGTAAAGATTCTGTTCCAGAACTTCATACTTATTGCAAGGGGGAGAGGGAGGGAAGATTAAAAGATGTGTTCTCATAAAATGGTGGCAGCTTTTTTATGGCATCATGAAAGAGAGCAAGTGACCCCTGAACAAATACAGCTGCATGGAGGGGAAAAAAATGACACAGCTAGGACTAGGTGGGCCTGGTTTCACTACAGTCAGATGCACTAATTAAATACATTTTATTTCACTGTTTAGGTATTTTTCAAAAAAGTCACTTGAGATGGAAACAAGTAGGGAAACAAGACCTGGAAGCTTTCATAAAAGCCACTTAATAAGGGCCACAATTTGAATTAGAAGACTTCACTTCTCAGAAGTTCCAATCTTCAACTTTTAATTGAAAAGCATCTCCTCTTCCAGCAACCAAGGCTCTAGAGGACGATGCAAGAGACTCCAAAGACATAAGAAAATCTGAACTTCAAGTTACATGCGAAATGTTCTTCCTTCACAGTCTTTTCAGAATTATGTCATATCATCTGCATATTCTTCCCAGCTGCACCAAAGCCAACCTGCTCTGCAATCTTGCCTAATTCCTTGTGTCTGCTGATTGCTCTGTACACCACTTTGTATATAAAAGGAAGGAAAATGGGTTAGGAGGAGGGAATCACCTTTAATTTTCCCTTTCCCTCCTTTAATCCTCCAGTACCCATTTGGTTTTGGTTAAGAAATAAAAACAAACCTTCTCAGTACCATATGAGTTATTTCATACACAGCAGAGAAGGCTCCCCAAGCTCTGTCTACAGAGGCATCCCAAGGTTCTACCATCTCACAGCCCCCAGACTTCTCCTCCCCAAGTCTTGTTTCAAGTGGTGTCTATAATCTCACATGCCATTAAAAAAAAAAAAAGTTTCCACTTTCCTACATCTAAGTTTTCTGCTTTACTTTACAGGATTACGCCACTCTTAAGGCAGTCAGGCATATTTTATCCATGTATATTAAACCTTGACTTAAGTCAACAGTTCCCAGTAGCATAACTGCAAACCTGCAACAGGCACTGCAGGATGCCACCTCAGTTTCCCCCAGACAAAGGCATACACTCAAAGCATAATCCTTCTCCCACTGACTTCAGTAACACAAAATGATGTGAAGCAGACCAAGCACCAAGGCCTTCATCCTAAATTTTTGTCCTCACTGGACCCGGAAGGCCACCTCTTGTGGCTTTGAGGATAAGTCTGGATAAGGCAGGACTGCCACCACGTCCTACTTCCCTCCGCTGAAGGCTGCTGTGAAATACACACTCTCAGGGAATTCAGCAAGAGATGTCCATGTTCAGCATTTTGCAACGTCATGACTTCAGGATACACCTTGGAGCCTGAACAGTGAATGAGACAGATAAAAAAAAAAATAGCACAAAAAAAAAAAAGCCCTCCTGGTTTAGGGAAAGCTCTATTAGAACAAAAAAAAAATAAAAAAGCATGGCAAGGAACCACACAAGCTTAAGCCACAAAACCAGATTAAGCCTCAGACAAACAACTGGCACCAAAAAGCCATTGTGAAGACTCACACCGCATGTGTGAGTATCCTCCCTCCTGCCCAGGCAGGAGCACGGGCTTGCTTTAACCTCTGCTCAGTGCAGCCAAACACTCAGCTTAACAAGGAGAATGCTAAGAAGTAAAGACATCGAGTAATTTCTAATGGTTCAATAAATGAACCCTTTCTTAGTTTCACCAGAACACTCCGGGTATTTTTGAATATAAAAAAAAGCAAGCAAAATAAACCAACTCCTCATCTCCTCTAACTCTGCATTTATTCTGTTTTCAACACTGCATTTCTTTTTGATAACATTTGACTCCATTCTTCAGGGGTTTTGCCTTTTCTCAACCAAAAAAAAAAAGGAAAAAAGAAAAAAAAACACTAAGTGAATCACCTTATCTCAAACTCAATTAAAAGAAGGGGGAGGTGGAGGGAATAACCTTCAGGCAAAGATTAAGCCTGGAAAATTTCAGCCTGAAAGGTGTTTTGAAATGTAAGTAACTGAAAACAGACAGCAGGATGGAAATGCTTAGGCCAGCTCTCACAACTAGGGGTAGCACGCCAGCCATAATAACACACTATCAGTGGGGATTTTGAATTATTACACAGTGAATACACAGGTCTTACAGAAACCATAAATATCAGAAAGTTCCTTGGTACGTCTCACATTGAGTTCTTCCCCAATTACCTGCTCTGTGCAACCCAGTCCACCCTCCTCTCCTCCAAGCACAACCAACCTCTCCTCTCCAGGAGGATTCAGCCTCATCCCGAGAGCAACCACCACCCACCCTTGCGCTGCCAGAGAAAGTAACTGCTTCTGAAAAGCTCAAACCAGCCTTCTTCCTCCTTCACAGCCAGGGTCCACCAGGCTACTTGCTCAATTTCACCCAAACCAAGAATAAACTCTAAGTTTTCTGGATTCAATCTCTACTCCTAATTGATGTTGACTGACATTAATGAAAACAAGGTGATCACTGCACAGAAAAGCCTTCTGCCTCTGCACAAGAGCACCTTAAAAATAGTACTGAGCACAGCTGGGAAGACCTACTATTTGGAATTTATTATTATTATTATTATTTTCACAGGTTTCCCCATTAGCTTTAGCATTTAAAGAGACACCTTTGCCCTAAAAGTCTGCTTGGTCACGTTTAAATATCTAACACTGCAAGTGCATCTCTGCCCGAGTTTGCCATTCCTGCGTTAACGTTTCTAGAAAGAGATCCACGCTGGTGCATCTGCCCCGGCCAGCTTGTTCACGGGGGGTGCGGGGGGGCTGATTCTCACCACGGGTGTGCGCTGACACCGGTGTGGCTGCTGCCCTGCTCCGGATGCCTACTCACACGCTCCCCTCTCCTCCTTAAAGCAGCAGCATCTCACCACCCTGGGCTGCTGCTACCGCGGCCGAGATGCCGAGCGATGCGGGGCTACATCGCTCTTTAAATCCCTTCGGGGTGCAGCCCAGGCACACCCTTGGCGCGACTCCTTTGACTATCCCTTTGCAAATCCAGCATGCTCCAGCGCTCCTCAGCAGCCATACCTTTGTAAGGTTTACCGGTCCTGCCTCCCAGCAGGCCGCCCGGTCCTTAGGTTTGGGGTTTTTTTGGTTGGGTTTTTGGTTTTGTTTTTTTTTTTCCTTACCCATCCCATTCGGTAAACCGCATCCTTCTCCCCCGGCTCCATCCCGAGCCCGGCAGGGTCCATCCCCGCCAGCACCAAACCTCCGGTTGCCACAGGGACCACCACCACCACCTCTCCTCCCCCGGCTCCAAGAGCAGGTGGGTGGGCACTCGGCGCCCAAGAGCACCTCGGGAGGCTGCAG
>JAHREE010000128.1:344522-362504 GCA_033628505.1 Tringa tobata
CCCTCAGTTCTTAAAGAAGGAAGATATGAAGTGATCTTCTTGATAGCTGAAACTGCTTCTTAAATAGTTTCAATTATTTTGTAAAAGCCTGGAAACTGATTTCTAACTTCCTTCCAGGACATAATGTAACTTAAGAAGTTCTTGCTTTCAAATGCTTGCCCAATTTCTCTCGTCTCTTTTTTTTTTTCTTTTTTTCTTTTCTTTTTTTTTTTTTTAATCCAATTAAACAAACTCTTAAAAGGATCTTTATAGGAGTACATTTCACATGCTGGGCGCGGAAGAAAAATTTACTCTTATCAAATGTGTCACTTTTCAACTTTGCTCAATGTCCTTTGCTCTCTGTCATGCAATAAGGATAGCGTTCAGTTTGTCTTGTTTGACACACATTAAAGATAACTAAATAAACAATTAATCTAGTTCCTGAAGTAAACAGTACAAATACTTTCAATTAATCATTCTGCCTTGTTAGTAGAATTTTAGCACTTCCATGATTTTAATAAGAAATTGGTAACAGCAGCAATGCCAGAAAATTCTTTTAACAGCAATTAAGTGCTCTGGTTTGAATTTGTAGTGTTGTAAACTTTTTGGAAACAGCTTCAGAGTTTTCATGAATGTGCTAATAAACTGTGGGATGTACTGCCCTGTTCTTTCTGGTATATGACTATTGTAAATATCCTGTATTTTGTAGGTAATAAAGAAGCAGCTTGGGATTTCTGGGCATGTGCATCGATTAATGGCTGGATCCATGGCAGGTATAGTTTTGTACTTGGATTTCAGAGATCCCTTTTGCTGAAAAGTTAATATTTGTTTAAAGGATGATTTGGTGGGTTTTCGGGTCAAACTGGTGTAAATTTGTATTAAGCAAAAATACTAGTAAATGGTTAATGTAACAAATAGTTGCCTAATTGAAAACTGTTTGTCTAAGAGTATTCTTTAAAACACATTTGTTCAAGCATTGAATTCTGTGCTGTGTTGTAAAGCACAGTTTTCGTAGTGTTTATTACTATAGGTCTTAAAAAAACCAAAAAATCCAGTGTCATCAAGATGAAGTATAAAGATGCAGGTTTTAGTAGAACTGGTTCATCAGCATGTCTGTCATTGCTACTAGCTTGAATATAAGCCCACAGAAATAGAGAGAACTGCAGCTCCTTAAATGTGTGGATTATTTGGATTTCCCAGAAATGTCTATACCTTTCAACAGCCAATGCAGGATTGTCAGGATATTCTTTAGTGCATGTTAAAAAAAGAATCACTTACCAATTAGCGCAATAGTAGTAGAAAAACCCATTTGTAAACTGCCAGTATGTAGTATGATTATACATTTCTGTTCTCCTCTTGCTAGTCAATCAGCCAACAGTAGCTAAGAAAAAACAGGGAAAGGTAAGTTTTAGTGCACTGATTTTTAATCAAAGTGGTTCTTCATGTGCTTTTACTTTATAAAATGGACTTGATGCTGTCTACTGACAGTCTTTAAATAGTTATGACAGGAGTATTAATATTTAGCTTATTTTGGAATAAAAATACTGGAGTTTGTTGATACTACCTTTAGTTAAACTGGGAAGACCTCATGAAAATATTTTGGCTTTGCATGCCATCAGAGGAGAAGGAAAGAGAATGGGATGAAACAATTCAAAGATCCTAAAAACTACCAGAACCCATCTGGCAAGATCTGTTCCAGAACTTGGCTGGCTTTCTATCTGAAAGAAGTGTAAAACATGCATAGATATTTTCCCCTTTTCCCCCCTTTTTAAATTTATTTCCCCCCACCTAACTGTACTAAAGAGTACTTAAAATTTGTTGTGTTGTTGTTTTTTTTTTTTTTTTTTTCCCCCCAAAAGCTTGTGGTTAGCATTTTCAGGAGCCTTGTCAGAGACCTGGAACCTGACTTGTGAAGCACGGTGATAACATTGAATAATCAGCTTAACTCTGTCAGTGTCGCACATGCTGGAATTCTTTGTGAAGATAAATTAATAGCATCTGGCATCGTTTTAAGCACCTTACTAGTTAAATCTGTTTTGTGTGGTTAGAGTAACAGAAATAAAATTAATATACAGTACCATCTGGAAACCATGGTCAAAATAAATGCTTTGTGTGGTGCACTTAAGTACCATATACTCAATAGCTTGGTACTGGGAACCCCAAAACTGAGTAGATGAGGTAGATTATGGAGTAAAATGAATAGCAGTCACGTATAGTAGTAGTATCACAAGTGAATGTCTTACTTGTTGTTTACTATGTGACATTAACTGCTTTTTGGGATATTCATTAGATAAATAAGAAGAGAGGGTTTATATTGAGTATGCTAAGAAGATATAAGGGAGGAAGGAGGCATTAAGAAGAGCATAGACTTTGAAATCTGAAACAGAAGTTCTTTAGATTTGCAAACAAAATAAGAAACTATTTTTAAAAGAAATAATTTAAAAGAAATTTTGTTTTTTCTAACTTTAAATGACTAAAGGAGACAGTGTGCTACATGCAGCCAATGTTGGTGGAGATGGGTCTTCACAGTTTCCTGGAACCCAATATTATGCAGTTGAAAATGGGTACCCCTTGTTTCCCTTTCCTTTTTGTCCTCTCTACGCCATCTAGCTACGCAGCTGTCTGCTTTCACTTCTGCATAGGCTACTGATACTTAAATCTTGCTATGTCGGTGTTTGCAGCATTACTAGCAGTCAGCAAACCTGAATCGGCTTCAAAGCGGTGGGAAACATTTGAGTATCTTCTGTAACTGATAAACAGGATCAAAAGCATATCCACAGGGAAAAACAAGGCGATGAGGATGGGGGTAGTAGAGTGAGAGAAAAGAAAAACCTATTGTAATGCATATATTTAAGGAGGCCAAGTTAAAGTTACTGTGGAAACTTTAACTCTGAATTTCCTGAGTCTTGTGTGATTCAAATTTCAGCTGTAACACCTCATTAACAGATAAATGGTGTATAACTTCTTTTAGGGAAAGACAGAGCTGGGGAGAAGATGGAGAAATCATAGAGGTTAGTGGGGTTTAGGAGACAAAATGATCAAAGAACACCTGTATCACAGGATGATTTTGCAAATATAATTTGGTTTTAGTTTTCTAATTGAAAAATCTGAATTAAACCACAGCAGTGTGTATTTCCTCCCCTGCACTTGATTAACTTAGAAATAAAAAAAGCCAAAAAAGAATAGACTAAATGTTATCTACAATAAACTGAAGTTCCATTAAACTAATACAGAAAGTATGTTTTTGTATGCTAGTGAGGATGCTCTGCAGGAGGATACTGACTGTCTCAATTTTAAGTAGTGTGTAATTAACAGTTTCCTATTTGAATGAACATTTTAAAAGACTGTGTTGTTTACTTCTTCAGTTGTAATTCAGGAAGAAACTATATATTGTAGGTCTAGAAATGTTAAAATTTGTAAATTAGGCAGTTCTTTAACCTGATAAATATCCTTTGTCATCAGCCATTTCTCTGTATGTATGGCTCCTGAAGCTTTGTTTTATTCAGAAGATGCCTCCTTGATAAATTAATCTTTATGCTCTTTAAGGAGCATATCTTCTGCAGTTCAAGGCAGTAACTTGTGCTTATCACTTTTTGAACTGTATAACTCTGAATCACCTGGTAGTACTTAAGTTCATCTACATAGTTATTGATAAAGTACAAAGAGAATGATACAGACGTCATAAAAACTTTCATATCAGATATGTTTGCAGTACCTGATCTTTGTAATTGTGTTTCACTTGCTTTTTCTTCTTGCTCCAAATGTGGGGTTTTTTTATTTTCAAAGAAAATTACTAAGAATGGAGGAATAGTAGGGAAAATGTGAGATAGAGATAAATCCCTATAGAGCTAAGCTCATTGTTAACTCCCAAAGCCGGGGAAGCAAATCAAGGACAGTCTAATTCCTGTTGTGCTTCATTGATGCTAAGTCTCAGTAAAGGTCTGGGTGACCCAGTATCTTGTTCCCAAGAGTGTTCAAAGGTGCTTGAGGACAATATGGCTTTTCCCTGACTTCCTTGGCTTCTGAGTCAGAATTTGCAGTGAAAAAGTCTGCTGGTTTCGAAGTGATTCCTTAAAGGAGGGAGGAGCTCCATTGCCCTGTTACGATCATTTCAGATGAGACACTGTGAACTGCAGTATCTATCTCTTAACTGTTGAGATACTTCCAATTCTGTCTTGTTAAACAACTGTGGGAGATTATTTTTGTCTCAGCTCTCCTTATTTGGGATAGACTTTGCTTCCTCAAGACAGGGAATCAGCCTAAAGATGCAGTGGTCTGACTGCTGATAACTTGTAATATTTAGGGAGTAGAGACGAGATTCGTAGTTTTGCAGACTTCACCAGAATGACTTTGTGTCCCCAAGCTGGCCACCATTCCTCCTAGACAGGGTAGTGTCTCTCCTGAGCCCCAAAGGAAATCTTGATCCTTTGTATGTACATTTTGCTTATATGAACAGTAAGCAGTAACATGCTTTTCCCAGTTGCTTCAAGGAAGCGTATTTTGTGGCTGCTCTTAGAATCCCCATTGTTGTTTTTTTTTCACAATTCATGGCTCAAGGATTTTAAGTGAAAAAAAGAAAAGATTTTATTTAAATTCGTACTGCATATAGTTTCTTTTCATCTGATTTTTTTTTCCAATTGCACTATTTTCGGATTGTGTTCACTAATTGGGGCATTCACCAAATCCTTGGTTGGTCTGTTTGCTAGTCTTTGCTCAGAGAATATTTCTGGATACAATCAGTGCATGATTGGAAAGAGATGGGGGATAAAGTCTGTTTTCTGAAGTAGGGTGACTTTCCTGTGAACTCTTAAGGTCCATAAAAGCTTTTTTCCCCTTTTCTAATTTTTTTTAACTGCTTGAATTCACCTATTTTACGATGTTTCTGGACATCTTAGGCAATCCATTAGGAAAAGGCGGCATTTAATAATGTAGGTCAGGGAAAACAGTCCTAAAGTTGCCTTGGTGTTTTGCAGCTTCCAACTTTTGAACCCTATGGGTGAGAAGACAGCATCAAAAATCCACTGCAGATGTTCTGCTTTTTGTTCAGAGGATTTCTCCAAAATCTCTGAAAGAGATGTTTTTGTCTTCTCAAATAAATTGCTCATAGAATACTCTAGAAGGCCACAAGCCTTACTCCTTTACTCTCAGTTGGCAGTTGACCAATGTCAGCTTTTTGGATAGCTCACTTATGGTGTTTTGGGTTTTTTTTTCCTTCCTCCCCATCTAATCTTGGTATCTTCTGTCGGATCCTTCAGCTTACTAAAGTTGCTTTTTTCTTCTCACCAGACAAAAAAGGTTATGAAGAGTTTCTTTGCTGGAGTTGTCTTGTGTTTGGGTTTTGTGGTTGGTTTGTTTGCTGCTGTTGTTTTGGTTTGGTTTGTTTTTTTCCCCTCCCTCTTGTGGTTTTCTCTTGACCTTGTGGAAAGGAGGGGAAATGATACACCTACAAAAAGAGATATCATTAAGAGACTATTAAAACTTAAGAGGAAGTGGCAATTTCCTGCTGGCATAAAAAGCATGCTTATCTTCTGTGGGACCAACTTCTGAGGGCAATGTTTAGCTAAATTAGAGCAGGTGCTAGAAAACAATATCGATCACGAAGCTTTTTGCTTTCTTTTTTCCTTCTACTGGTGTTTTGGTTTTGTTCTAGCTTTTTTTTTTTTTTTTTTTTTCTTTCTTCATTGACAGTGGTATACCACCAGAAAATGACCTGGTTTTAATAAACAGTTTTAACTATTCCCTCCAAATCATTTGTCAGCAATTGAGTGATTTACCTCAAAAACTAGTGTTAGGAAAGAGTTTGTTATTAAGGTAAATGTTAGAGGAGTTGTTCTCTGTACTGGAGTTCGGATTCCAAAATTACAAGTTAATCAGCATCTAATCAGTTTTGAAGCAGTTCATAACTGGATGAATCTTAAGATTTAATTTTTTTTTGTTGGCATCTTAAGTCTAGAAATAGATTTTTTTTTTTTTTTTGGTCAGAGTTTTAAGTGCTGGTGTAACATGAATGTTAAAATGCAGTAATGCAACGCAGCTAAGTACTCTTCATCAGTACAATCCTGACTTTATTTTAAACGTCATTAGAATATGTTTAGTGTTTTATGATGCAGTAGATAGATACACGTGTCTGTATCCAGTGATCACATCATATTCTGACACAACCTTTTTGAAATGAAACATATAAATTTGGTAGCTTGATTTTTATTTTATTTTTAAGGTGTGGTAGGATTAAGTTTTATGGTTGCAATCCAGTAAAGCTGATGCACTTGACTAGCCTGATGCTTATGAGCCATGGACTTAAATAAGATTGTTCATGTGAATACAGTTAGGCCCATAAATCTTTGGAAATCAAGGCCTAGGTGTGCAGCTTCAGTGAACACCATAAATCCTTTATGTGTTGCTGAAGTTAGTGTTCCTGTTTGCTGATTATAAGTGACTTTAAGTGTTTCTTTAAGAAAATATTTTGTATATGCTATTATATTCCCTGCCACAAAAGGAAATTCTAATTTTCAAGATAATCCTAGAATCAGATAAGGTGTAGGTGAGTTTTGTTTGCTTGTTTTGTTTTTGTTTTTAATAAAGGTATTACAGCAGTGATTTGTACTTACCCTCTTGATATGGTTAGAGTTCGTCTGGCGTTCCAAGTAAAAGGGGAACACAAGTACATGGGAATTATCCATGCATTCAAGATGATTTACACAAAGGTATTTTTTTCTTTTAATCTTCAGTCCTGTCAAAGCAAAAATAAGCTCTTTAAAGAATGTTGCACTGCGTTGAAAATAGTGGCTTGGTGGAAAATAGCATGACTTCATTGCGTGCACATTGAATCTTTTAATGTAAAAAAATGATCTGGATGCTTCCTTCTATTTAGGCTGTTAAGATGTAGCTAAGGCTCGTGTAAGTGGGAGGTGCAAAATAGCAGAGAGAAGTTGCTTTTCAAGAACAAGTAGTAATGATACAAAAAAAATTGGGGAGGAGGGATATGCATAATGCAGAAATGTCTCCTAGTATCATGTTGGATGTAGATTTTTCTCCTTCTTTTTCACTTCTCTATTTCCTCTGGAGCCAGGCAGTTTTCTCCTCAATTCTTCAGGCACAAGAAATGGAACTTGACATTAGCCCTTGGTGCTAGATGATGCTAGTCAGATTGCTGTCCTGTGAATCTGTATAAAGAGTCGTATAACTTGTGAAGACATTCGTTGTATTTCTTGCTACAAATGTACTTTTATTTTTCTTTTTGAAGGAAGGTGGTTTTAGTGGGTTCTACAGAGGGCTGATGCCAACTGTTGTAGGAATGGCGCCATATGCGGGTAAGTTACAAACAGAACGTGGCAGTCCGTCAGCAATTATGTGTGTTACTAAATTTACATAATATATTTGCACACCTAATTAATTAGCTTCTGTTAAAATCAAGGAGTCTGTCTTTAATGGAATGAAGAGGGAGAGACAATAGAAGCATTTGCAACTCTTCAGTCTTAATCTAGACTTAACATGTGTTAAAGCATCTTCAAAATGCAAAGTCTAGCATTTCTGAAACTTGGACTTGAGGGGGAGAGAGGTAAAATCTCTTCTGCTTCCCAGTTTTCCCACAAGAAAGCATATAGGATATTTCTCTCAAACCTGTAGATCCATGAGAGCAGAGTGCTCCATAGATGGATACTTAGAGCCTCTGCATTGGCTCCATCTCCTGGTGGCTTTAATGTAAATACTTACACAGGCTAAAGCCTTGGGTGACGTGGTATGGAGGAAGGTCAGAACTGCCCAGCTAACTACACTCGTATGTAATAGATGAGAGCTGGTCTTCAGTTAAAAAGACCTTAGGAGTTACTCTTAACAGCAATCCAGTAATTTAAAACACAGTCTAGCTTATTTAAAGCATTCTTTTAATAATTATAATTACTAATTTATTTGGACAGAAGTTACTGTAGAAGTTAAAAATATTATTTGTCTGTTTCTTTCTTCTTAAAAAAAAAAACAACTTCTCAAAGATTTGGAAAATAGTTTCAATTTGTAATTGCAGCTTTTTGTTTATGATGATGATGCATCGACAAACAGTTTGTTTTTTTTTTTTATGAAAGTGCATAAAAATTAAATTTCCTTTTAGGTTTTTCATTTTTTACCTTTGGTACCTTAAAGAGCATTGGACTTGCTCAAGCACCTAACTTGCTTGGACGGCCTTCATTAGATAATCCCGATGTCTTAGTTTTGAAAACACATGTAAATCTGCTGTGTGGTGGCATAGCTGGAGCAATAGCTCAGACGATATCGTAAGTTTGGGTATTGTTTCCTTTTTTTTTTTTTTTCTCTATAGCTGTTCACTCTAAAGAAACTTTTAGCTGAGCATACGATTTTATGTAAGCCTAGTTATTAGTAAGCTTTTTAAATCAGGTTAATCAGACACTGGAATTCAGTTATTTCTTATTGCTTTGTTTACTAAATGTCCATTTGATCTTCAGGGTCTTTAAAGATATATGCATTGAGTCAATTAGACAAATTCAGACAAATCTCCTATAATCAGTTGGAATCTTGTTTGGTAAGCTATGAAATTTTGACCGTGAACATAATTTGCAGAATTTTATTATTCCAGTTTATTTTCAAAGCAATGTAACCTGTGAAGCCATTGAATTAAAAAAAAAAAACAAGCCAACAACAAAAACCTCAAAAACCCCCAAACCTGAAGTCTTAGGTATTGTATTTGGCATTAATTTTTTTTATTACTTTGCCTGCTTTCTTCATTCTCATGCTGTCCTTGTCATATTTTATTTTGTCCATAAAATAAATTATTTAATGGACTTATATGGCATGAATTTTTCACTAAATCACTGCATTCCGAATGTAATTTTCTATTAATCTTTAAACTGTTAATTTTATTTTTGATTCAGGTGTCTTCTCCCTCCAGCGTTTTACAGACTGTTTTATACTCTCACCTGATCTTCATGTGTCTTCCTTACTCGTGCCAAATGGAATATATTAAGAGATCTGATTTGCTGGTTTTGGTTGTGTAGGGGAGGTCTCTCTTTTTGGAGAACTTTCAGCTGTGTTGAGAATCTGAGCTGGATTCCTGACTCACTGAAAAGGGAGCTTGGAGGTTGCACGTGGACTTCTTTGTATTCTTTTTTTTTTTTTTTTTTTTTAAACAATATTCATATAGTCATCATGCATCTGGTTGAACTGCTGTTCAAATATCTCCTCTGTAGATATCCCCTTGATGTAACTCGTAGGCGAATGCAGTTAGAAGCCGTTCTCCCAGATTCTGAAAAGTGCCTGTAAGTATTTTCTTTTCATCTCTAGTGGCCGAATCAATTCTTAGATGTCTGAGCAAAGTTATATTCTTAGTTCTAAAGTTTAAAAAAAACCCTAAAAACAAACTACTATATTGTTGATTTCTTCATTCTTTTAATGAGTAAGTTTCCACACAGACAAAAGCTGCCATTATCACTCTGGGGTTAAAAAAATAACTGAAATCACAATGGCACTTCTGTTAGTAATACTGTGTTTGAATTAGTAACATTTTTTAAAATCAGGTCTCGTTTTGCAAAACTTCCTGAATTTCAAATTACCTCAAACAAATTCAACTCTAGGACAGTTTTATCTTGGTTACTTTCAGTCTTGTGGACTTGTCTATGTCTGAATCCAGCATGACTCAGTGTGAACCTCCCTTGCCGAGCTGGATCTTACTGACAGTCTGTAGTCTGTCTTTGTGACCTTTCATAAACAACTTAGATGTTGCTTGCTGTGAAAGTCACTGTACTGTTTTCCTTAGCAGCCTTAAAGCTGTTTTTGCTTGGCTATTTTCTGCTCCAGATACTTTAAAAATAAAAATGTTTTAATTGTTGTAAGGGTTTTACTTCCTGCGTTTTTGAGAACTACTGTTACAGACAGTAGGCTTCCCAATTTAACAATATTGTTGTTATGGTGTTTGGAGAGAGCTGTGCCTTAAAGGACAGTAGACATATACGTCTTCAGAGATGAGAGGATAAAACAAATAGGAAATCTTGAAGATTTGAGGCATATGAAAGATGTTCTCAATGTCTTTAATTGCTTGGAAATCTTGAGCACCTTACGGATTTTTACACTGCTTCACATTCGACCTCCATTTGCTCGTTTTCAATACAACTATGTGAGGAAAATCATTCTCCTTGCATATACACTTCAAATTCTGCTTTTAATAAGGCCAAATATTATATACTTAACAAATTCTAGTATTTCTCTTTTGAGAGAAAATATTAGCTCTTTGTCATGGTGGAGCAAGCTACACATATGCAAGATATAAAATAAAGAGCTAAACATAAATTCTATATGCAGAGCTTTAGAAGGACAGGTAGTATGATCAAGTGCTCAAAGAAAGAGAATGGGACTCAAGCCTAAATACTGATCTTTAACGCAACAAGTGTGTGCTACATTGGGCAAATCGTGTTTCTGTTGCTCTGTACTACATTTGTAAGAGTAAGCGATGCTTCTCAACTCCTTCCTGCCAGATGGACAACAGAATATGGATAGCCATTATGGTGTAAAATGGCTTAATATGTCTTTAGAGCAGGTGTTTTCAGACTGAAACCTCTTTAGATGGGATTGCACTGTCGTCTTCCCGGTTCCTACCCCTTGTGCCCAAATTTCTTGCAGAAGCTCAGACTGTCTTCTGAGTGTTCAGAAGACTATAATGCTTTGCTGCATGGAGTCCCAGGGGTTTTTGTCCATAGATGTCCAAGTAAACCAAGTAAAACAAGTGTCTTGTATCTTAAAGAAGGTGATTTTGACTGTTGAATACATGTACCAAAAAATGATTTGAGTTCTTATTTTTCTAGTACAATGGTGCAGACACTGAAATACGTCTATCAACAACATGGAATACGAAGAGGATTATACCGTGGTTTATCTTTAAATTATATTCGTTGTATTCCTTCCCAGGCTGTGGCTTTTACTACATATGAACTTATGAAACAGTTCTTGCACCTCAATTAATTTTTTTTTTTAAAGACTTTCCTGTAAAACTACACTATCAGTCCTCAAATTATATTGGTGAGTAAATTACTTGAAGTTTAAAAAAGCTATCTGTTACTGTGGAACTGCTGTTGTCTGACATTTGTATGTGCCAAAATGTGGTCTATTTCCTGGAGTCAAACCAGGAGACAGATCAAAATAAACATTAGTTAGCTATAAACAATTTTTTTTTTGCACTTGATCTTCTAAGCTTCATTAGATTAATGTTAAGGATTACACAATTTTAAAATTACACCCACATTTTATACAGGTTTCAAGCTGTTAGTTATTTGGCTTTATCATCATTCCAGGAGTTACACACATGATTAAATTGCTTTTTAAGCTAGTAGTTAGACCTCTGTTCTTCTTTAAAAATTAAATTGAATAAACTGATTTGAACAAAATGCAATGATTTTCATACTTGCCAGCTCTGTAGAAGCTGAAATCAGCAGACCACAGCTTAAGCATCTTTTCATTCTTTTTTTATACAAGTTTTCTGTATGCAAGGGCAATGCATATATCTTCAGATGCATACATATGAAAGTCTCTTCAAGCATTTCAATAAATAATGACAAAAATGTATTCAACGTTATTAGAAAAATCACAATTTGGAAACCAGTTTCTTGGTATATGTTCTACATTAAAAAAATGCTATATGTACACAAATAAAACCAGGGGAAACTTTTACAGTGCCAAGTGGCTAGAAAAGATCTTAAGGCAGTTAGCATGGGCCTAATCTTACATGGCGTTTCTGTACCTTTTCTGTGGAGCTGAATGTTCTCGATTCGGTTTGTTGAAGGCCAGGCATTTTATGTACTTTCCAGTACTAGCTCATGTAAACAGGTTTGTCCCTACCTTAAAATATGGTGACAAAGAAGACTGCATGCTGCTGCGTTTACTTATTTAAGCATATGGACCATATTGAGCCTCTTGTGCAGGAAAAGAAAATGAAGAACTATATTGGAGTCTATAGATGTGTATATGTACTGTTTCTAAAGTATGGTATGCAATAGACTATGACACGTTTTCCTCCTCCTACAATTCTTTTTGTTAGAGGGAATTATTTTCCAGACTTGTTTATACATGATTTGCATTGGTACTCTTGATTTTACTCACTTGATTCAGGAAAACTGTAAAGCATTTACTTTAAGTGATATAAGTTATTTATTTATTGTAAATATTTTAGCAGTGTCTTTTAAGAATTGGTAATGGTTATGTGAAGTGGTGGATGGTAAGATGGATTTGCCTGATTTTGACAAATTTTACAAGCCAGATTTTGAGTTATATATTCAATACCAACTTTTGTGGCTCGATTTTTTTTTTTTTTCAGTTTCTTAAAAGTATGCATTTCTTTGATATTGAACAGTGTAGCTATGGACAGAGAATGAGATGTATTTGAATTTATTTTATTAAAAATTTTGAAGTAATGTCTTTGTGTGATTTGTACATGTTGCAGCCAGAAAAAAATGCATGTTTCTGGAATTATCTGTATGTTTCCCATGTGGGTAAATCTGCATAACATTGTCATTCTTAATTAAGGGACAACAAAAAAGACTTTTCATCTGATCTTTAGTTTCACGTAAAGGAAAACTAACCAATATCACAGTGAATTTTTATCTTTTAAAGTCCTTGCAAAATGGCTAAATCCACTGTATTAAAGAAATACGCCATTTTTCTTTCCTGTATTATTTTACTGTGTGGGCAACTTGGGTGTCAGTTCTTTCCCATGTTAATACAGGTAAAGATGTTTAAATTTAGAGATTTATGTCTTAATTTTACTAAAAGTGATACATTTTAGGAACTCAAATAGGTTTGAGCTGCTCCATGAAAAGTTAAACAGTTCCTATGCAGAATAAAGCCGAATTCAGCATATTCATTCTGGAGAGGAAAAGAGCAGTAAAAAGTGTCCCCTTTAAATAATTGAGTAGGATGTTGAATGTGAAAAGTAGACCTGCTGGATGAAACTGTGCTGTATTTTCAGGATTAGATTTACAAAATAAAATTTAAAGGTGTATAAATGATTTTAGATTTAGAAGTACTTCAATACTTCTGAGCAAGGTCTGTGAAAGAAAAATACTTTTGTCCAAAGCCTAGATGGGAGGAGGTTGCAGTTTCTAATTTTTTTTAGTACCTATTTCTAACTCTTTCTGGAAAGCTTATTCAGGTGTTTCTTAGTTAGAGCACAGAATTTACTTGGAATATCTGACTACCACAATGGGAACACGGGCCTTAATTGTAAATTTCTCCAGTGGGCTTTCATAGGGCTTTCTCCAGTGACAGCCCTATGAAAACTGTGTTTATTTTCATTTTGAGCTACTGAGGGATTTATCCCCTTGTGTTTTCTTGTCTGTCTCTTCAGTATTTTCAGTGTATTGAGCAAGCAACATCTAACTTTAGCCTGTAAAAAGTACAAGATTAGGCTCCAACCAAGTTCATTTCTATGCCTTAATCACATACTTTATAATTATTTTTTTCTGTTTACTTTTTCAGCAAATGGAAGGGGCACAAATAATCTGGCTTTGTCTTTATTTCCTAAAAATTCATAGCATCATGATCTCATAACTAATTGCTCTATCCAGTGAAGAAATCAAGTTTTGTGATGGTTATGTAGCCTTGGATAATACTTTTAAACTGCATTAAACCCACTTATTTCCAATACTCTTTGACATAAAAGTAGAAAAGAAAGCCTCCCCATTTTAGGACTCCTTCAGGTGAGACAGTCTCATACAGACTTATCCATGAAGCATCTTGAAAGTCTCAGTCTCAGGGTTTGTTTCCAGTGATTAGACACGGTGTGTTTAAAATAAACCGCATACTTCATCTCTACAGTCTTACAACTAAAATTTTGCCTGCTGTAACTAAGGCATTTACAGGCATTACACAGAAAAGTTTTGGTGTATTTGAACCTTTTTTTTTTTTTTCTACAATGATTAGTTCCAATGTCTGTATTTCATTACTATAGGTTCCAGGTGTTTTTTTTGTTCCTCATTTAAATGAGCTCACGGTGTACAAATTCTATTAATACTTGACAAATTCTGTTGGCCCTCTTCAAATTCCTCCCTTCCTTCGCTGAAAAAGGAGCATGCAAGGCACTTGTAATAAGTCATCTTTTATGTTTGCAACTCAAAACAACTATATCTGTCCAATTCAAACAGGTATAAAAGAAAAGATCTCTGTGTTTGATCCTTAACTGTATTTTTTTTCCTGTGCAATTAGTGCGAGTGAATCTGTTCAGCTCTGAGAGCTCTGCTTCAGTGACGTGAGTGACAGATTTCCCCCCAAGCATCCTCAGAATCCCAGGATGCTTCAGGCTGGTCTGGGTTAGGTTTCCTTTACTCTCAGTCTCCTGCTGGTTGACATTTTGCCTCATCCAGGGTAAATGGGACTAGATACCACGGTGCTTCCACTGATTTGATGAAAGGTTAACCCACCGAAAGAAATGAGTGGATTTTATTGGCGTCACCTTACTGAACCAGATCATGTGTGGCTGCCCACTTGCTAGATCTGATGCAGTATAGATTTAATTTCAGATTTAGCTTTAGAAATAAACTTGCCACCTGGAGTGGCAGCAGGCACGTATATATCACAGACTCAGTAGGGGGAGACACAGCTGTAGGTTCCCCTCATAGATTTCCCTGATTAAATCTGTGGTCTCAAAAACTGAGGGCGCATACAGCATATTAACTATTTATAGATAGCTAACTCCCTCCCTTTGTCACAGGATTGGAAGGAACGCATTTCATTATGTTGTGAAAACAATTTTTGACAATAAATTCCCGAATTTACACAGTTCAAACTTGGAGAATGCTGATGTACCTTAAAAGTGCAAGAATTTTTTTTTTGTAACCACTGATGCCAAAAAGAATTAAGAGCCATAGTCTAAACACTTTTACTACAACGTTTGGTACTGAAGTATGGTTTGGTGGTTTTCTGGATTTCACAGACTCTCTGTAGAAATTCTCCATACTGCTTAGATTTTAGCTAACTTCAAAAAAATATTTAAAGCTTATTTTGTGCTTTTATAATGATATTATTTTAAGATATTTCTTAGTGTATGGGAGATGTATAGGCAAATGAAAGAGACTACAGAACCCAAGGTTGTCAAGTATACAAAGTATTTATGTAATCTCTTTTAATGCCATACCAAAGTATGTATCTGTGCATTTAATGATATTAACATGTAACTATTAAATTACAAGTGAGCCTTTATTAGAGTTCCTGGAATGGAAAGCAACATTAATGTAGTTTACTGCATGCATTTCAGGACTATTCCAAAGTGAAGGGGCTAATTTAAATATGTTCTTACCTTTTAAAATTCAAGTTTTGATCCTCTGTCGGGATGTCTAACCACTGGCCAAAACTGTGGTCTTTGCAGGTCTGGAGCCTCATCGTGTTTCCTGATGTTTGTCTACATTAAAGAGGTACAAGATCAGGCTCTTAAATACATAATTTTCCTGACATTTAAACTACAGCACAGTCATACTGATGTTTTAAGAATAGATTTAATAGCTGTATCCTTCAATCTTTGCTAAAAGTGATGGTCTAGGACTCAGAATGCTTTCCTGAAGTAGTGGTTTTGTGGCCAAAAAAAGGAGCAAAGAAAGGAGAACTGCGTATCTGAAACTTCTCTATTACCTCAGAAAGCCTCTGTCAGTGAACAGCATCAAACATAACGGGTTCTTACGAGAAAAAGAAGTTTGAATCTTGGGCTGAGATTCACCCATGAGCAGTGGGAGCGAAAGGCACATCTAATTTACCTCAGAGGCGGTTGTACAGCACTGTGCGCTGTGGGAATCAACGACAGGCAGGGCTGAGAACGCGCTCGCCCCGGGGTTCGGCCATCGCTCCCTCACGGCCGCCTCGCGCCTCCAGCCGCCCTGCCCGCGCGCGGGAAGCGCGAGCCGCTCCGCGCTCCGCCGAAAACTGCCCTCCCGGCACGTCCCATTGGCTACGCTCCTTCGCTCCCCGCCAATGGGCGAGCTGGGAGGGGAGATGGGGCGGGGCTTTCCCTGAAGTGGGCGGGGAGTGGGGCTGCACCGCGCCTGCGCCCCGCTGGGGTCTCTTGAAGCGCGGGGTTCGGGGGACCCTGACTGACCCCCTCTGAGCGCGTCAGTGCCGAGCCGTGGAGCTGAGGCGGGACGGTAAAGGATCTCCTCATGGCAGAGAGGTTGGTGGCTAGTCGCGGAGGGGAGGAGGAAGAAGAAGAAGTGGGTGGAAGCGGCCGCGAGCGCGGGGAGTTTGAAATTTAATAAAGCGGGGCGCGCGGGCTGGCTCGCGCCTCTCCGGCTGCGGGCCTGAGGAGCCCTGAAGGCCGCCGGAGTGGGGACGGGGTGGTACAGGCCTTCGTGGGGATGGGCGAGAGGCGGGAAGCGCTCGGGGCTGCCCGGAGTAACCGGTGAGAGGGACCCGTCGGCGCTCAGCGATGTTTGCGCCCGGCAGGGTGGGCTCCGGGGCCGGTTGCGGGGCCCGGGTCTGAGTTCGGTCCTTGCCTGCGCCCCGCAGCTTTAGCAGGCACGGCTCGGTATTGTGTCTTTGCATTAATTAATCGTTGCTTTAGTTTTCAGAAGAAAGCGACTGACTCCCCCGATACAGTACTTAGGAATGGGTTGAACAACAGATACCGTGTGTTGGAAGTCAGTGTAACACAGAGAAATGGAAGCGACCCTGAGAAGCACTTGACAATTACAGCGTCTCAGTCACTGGATGATACAGAACTGTGCATTCTTAGGAACGGCTGGTAATGCGTACAGAAATGTAGATGTCTGAAAAGAGGATGAAATACTGGATTATTAAGTCAATTTTCATTGTGTTGCCTTTGAGATGAGTTTTACTGTCTTTTAAGTGGTGTGAAATCCTGAAACAACCTTTATTTAATGCAATATTATCAGTATATTAGTGTAATGGACAGTCATCTTGAGAGAACTGATGTCGTGTAATTTGTGTTGAGTGGCTATTGCTACCTTAGAGTTTTAATTTGTCTTTGTGCTAGCAAACAGCAAGATATAATAATAACTTCTAAGCCGGCTGTTTTCTTGCCATTGCTAGACAATTGCTATTGTCTTACAACAATTAGAAGTATTCTTCTAAATGATGTACCCTGCATTGTACATACAATTGTACAAAGCTATGTTGGTAAAACGTGAGGTTTTTTGTAGTCTGTTAAAATCATATTAGCTTGGGTGCTACTGCAAAATTTTTTCCCAGTAAGGTTAGGATTCTAGTTGAGGTGTTTGTCCACTGCACGTTGTGTTACAGAATCAAAGACTAGTTAAAGCTTAGTCTTTTGAAACACATGGGTGAGCACATGCTATTTGGCACTGCTTTTCATATTCCATGCAAGCCTGAAAGGTGGGGAGAAAAGTATAAGACTCCATTTCTTGAAGGAAAAAACATAAAAGATCTTGAACCTTGAAGTTTCTAAATTAATAAAAATATTTTTAGATTTTCCTAAGCCTCTGGAAAAAGGAGACTTTTTTAAGCGAAAAGGTAGTTCTCATGTAATGAGAAAGCAGTATGCCAATATAAAGTATGTGGCTCAGTACATGTATCTGTAATGACTTAATGTCAAGAGGATTTCCCTACCTTCAGGCTGTTCTGATGCATGATCCAATACTCAAATTTATCGAAGTTTTGTCAGTAAAAATTCCTTTATTCACTTTCAGAATTTATTTAGGTCAGCTTTGTAAAAAAGAACCACAATAACCTCCTGTTTCAAAGTATGTTGAATCATATATATTAAGGTGTAATTTCTAATACATTGTGTCTGTAGCTTTCAAATGGTTCTTCACATGCATTAACGTTACAGGGAGTCCATTCCAGTTGTTCCAGGAGACATCATTCATTTAGAAGGGGAGTGTAGCTCCGGTACCTGGGTGATAAATGAACAGTCTGGATACCTGGTTCTTTACCCAGATTTGCTGCTTTCTGGCACTACGATATCAAATAGTATTCGATGTATGAGAAGAGCAGTGCTGGGTGAAAGGTTTAGGGTAAGTGTTAATTCTAGAGCATCAAGCATATTAA
>JAHREE010000128.1:362894-381496 GCA_033628505.1 Tringa tobata
TAATAATATATAGTAATATATAATAATAATAATCCTGTATTCTTAATATAGCTAATGGGACACAGAAGTGGTCTTCCCAGTTAAAATTCTGGCAACTTCTTTGATAATCTCTTGCCACACTTCCATAGAATAGAATCATCTAGGTTGGAAGAGATCCTTGGGATCATCGAGTCCAACCATCTACCCTACTCTACAAAGTCCTCCCCTACACCATATCCCTCAGCACCACATCTAATCGTCTCTTAAACACATCCAGGGATGGGGACTCAACCACCACACGTTTTTGTGTGGCTATGAATCATTTGAGAGATGTGCCTCTTGTCAACCATATGAAAACATAACCACACCTGGCCAAGTGAAAAGCCTCTGAAAAAAATCAGCCAATTCAGTTAGTAATTGGGGTGGGCTAACTCTGGAGTCTGAATCCAGCTGCTGGAACTTGGGAAGAGGAAAAGTTTCTTGTGGTGGTGTCCTTGCTGATATGCAGATGGCAGTGAAGCAACCCATTGCCCGTTTCAGCTGAAGAAAACTTCCAGATGTGGTAGGAATATAAATCCAAATGGACAAGGGAATCGTAATGGAATGGTAAACAGGCTGGCAGGGAGCCTGTGACTGCAACAGGAGTATTAAGTACAGGAGATGAAGACTGTGAAATAGTGTCAGCTGTTTAATTAGAGCAGTAATGGGAATAAACTAGTTGTTTGGAAGGGACAATGCAGAGCATCTTGGCTCTGGGATAACAGCACCCACCTGCTGTGAGTGTAACCCACAAGTGCCAGGTTTGTAAAAGATACTGGTAAGTACTTAAACCAGAGTGATTAGTTGCTCATGTGTGGGTCATAACTTAGTACCACTTTCAATTCTTAGGAGTCTACAGAGTCCAATCCTGGTGATGGTTAGGTGGGTTTCTGAGTCATTTTGGTGATAATTGAAATAGTTTGTGAGTTGGTAACACACAGGAAAGTGCTTCACGCAAAAATAGTATCTGTAAAATTGTAAAGGTAAGCATTTGCATTGGGAAATACTATAAATACTGCCCACAGGCAAAACTTGCTCAAAATTCATTTTAATCTGTGCATTTGTTTCTCACCTGTCAATCACACAGGGATTGTATCCTAACATTGGTGTTGGGATAAAAAGAGAGAAGGCAATAGGAGAGACCCGTTTGGCTGTTATCACAGTCAGGTTTGAATAGCTATTGATTAGTGAGGTGAAAGCTCTAATGATCTTGCAATGAAATAATTGCAGTCCATCATGTGAAGCAAATAAAACCCAGAAATTTTACAGAAAAGTTGTCACGAAGTGGGCATAAATCTTAATGTATATATGTGTGTTATACAACATCTGTTGCAGGGCTCAGAGTCTGGTTCGCGCCAAACACTTGTTGGTACAATTCTTCATGAAATTTTCCAGCAATCAGTAACCAATAACTTGGCACAAGAAAAAGTAGAAGAGCTAGCCCATAAAATTGTGTATGGACAAAAGTATCTCAAAGAAATGTAAGTAGTATTCAAGGTGTCTTTTGTGTTTGGAAGGAATGCTGCAACTAGCTGATATAGTTCTAATTTAAAAAAAAGTGTAGCGCTAGTATCAGGAGAATATTTTGCCAAATGTGTAATGACCTTCTGTAATGAAACCTGGGTATCCTTTATTAAGACAATTCTCTTTTTCATAATGTAATTTAGTTTGCCTTCCCTGCTGAGATACTTCTATTGATCTGAACTATGTTTCTGGAGTAACTATATGTCTGGGTTGTTTTTTTTTTTTCTTTAAGGCCAAACAGGTTGGAGTGTTTGTGCCTGTAGTATTAGATTTCAAGGCATCTCCCAAAGCTGTTAAATGTGATGAGCATAATTAATTTTGATCCTCAGGAGATGAACTAGAAACTTGTGACTGACCAAGCATTGAGATGTCTGATATTTTCATATTCTTTATCAGGTTACTTAATGGCTCAGTTGTTAGAGGACCTTGAGTGTATTGACTCTGCAAAGCTGATAGAAGTGCTAGCCAAAAAAATAGTTTTCATATTTCCATCAAATGATAAGATGAATGGCTGTTTTTATTGCAAACCTGATTAAAATCTAATTTGTTATGTAAAAAAAAAACAAAACAGCCCAAACCCAAAAAACCCAAAAACTTCTAGACTATTATAAATTGTATGTTGGACAATGGCAGTATCTATAAGCCCCAGACGAGTTGGAAGTTGAAATTGTAACAAGGTTTATTACTCTAGTTCTGTTATGAGGGCAGATGTTTTTAAGTAACCTTAGCAATTACAGTTCAAAGCTTTTGTGTCACTCTGGGCCTTTCTCTTTGAAACTGTTGATTTGCAATTCTTCTTTGCATATATAGGCTCCTGTTTGTTAGGATTGAAAAGTAAGTTACATAAGCTTGCTGGCTGTGGACATTTGCACTTGTATGAACCTTTTTGTGCAAAACCCACTTGCATTTCTCTATTGCTGTAGAATAATGATATTATTTCCAGTGAATGCCTGCACTGAATTATTTAATGCCACATGATTAGGTTCTGGTTAATGAGACTTCTGCTTTCTTGTATATTTGTAACTGCAGCAACTGCAGAGGATCGTGATTAATTTCCAATTAAATTGTTCTGAAGCCTGTCAAAATATATGTCAAGAAAAAGTAGCAGATCTGTGTATTCTGACAAAAAGCAAATGGTCTTTTTAATTTTTTTGAAACATTTTCAGTTTTGCATAAAGCATAGGAATAGCCATTTTGAAATGCATGAGTCTGGTACGCCTTTCTTGCAATCTGTTAGTTTTGTTTCATCACATCTACTGTCCTGATGCTTTCATTGTGCTACTCCTGTTGTTTCAGAAGTTACATCAGAAACAAATATAGTGTATTCTATCTCTTGTAATGGATGTTCAGTTATAGTTTTTTGAGTTAATTGGTTGAGTTCAACCTTAATGAATCTGTTATTATCTACAATTTATAGATGTTTATTAAAACTTGACAGTTATCCCCGTTAATCTTATTGCTACTTGAGTCCAAGTCTTGTTGCTACCAGCAGCAAATCTAATATTTTTGTCTCCTTAATGTGCATGGCTTTATTTTTTAGGTATCACTTAAATCTGAAACAAACAGAAATAATGCAGGAAGTGGAAGAATATTTGCCATCATTTTTTAAATGGGCAGAAGACTTCATGCACAATCCAGCTAACCAAAATAAAATGCAACTAAAACTGTAAGAAGCCGGAATTGAAAGTTAAAACTGTTCTAAGTTGTATATCTTGTTTGGTTCACTTTTAATGCAAGTCTGTTCAATGATATGGAGCTGATGCACATCTGTTCAGTGATATGGAGCTGATTCAGGGCCTCACTGCCAAAATGGCTAATGTTGAGAGCTGTGTGTTTAGCTGCTATCGTGAGTATTGGGGAAGACAAGGCTGAGGATAAACTGACATAAAAATCTTCTTGGTCTTAAAATTCTTCTAAACCTTGTGGTATGAAGTAGAAATTTTATTAATTAGAAAAGCAAGTATATTTGATCTACTAACTAAGCTAGAAGTTACTACAAATATGTTCAAGACTACAAGTCAGAATGGGAAACTATTTATTAATCAAATATAATTCTTCATTAAGATAACAAGTTTATCAGTGAAATACTGATTTTACACAACTGCTGAGCAATTTTTGTCTATGGCTTCTTGATGTTAGTCATCATAGCCATGGGGTGTTAAAGTTTCAGTGAAATGGCAGCTCCAATTAAAATCTGTATGCTACTTTCCAGTGTGTATCACTAAACTTTTTGAAGAAACAAAGTGTTTTAGAGTGTGGTTATTCAGAAAAGACCAAAACCTATTAAAAACAGTTCAAGATTCTTTTTTTAACCTCGAAATCTAGGTGAATAGCAAAACTACATGCCAGTGTGCAATTTAAATTTTCTGATATGCTGCTTCCTCTGTTAATGGGAAGATAGCTTGAGTGAGACTCAACATACTTTGTTTATAAAGTTAGTGCCTGAAGAGCACCTATAATGGAAAAATAGTAAATAGTTAGTTGCAACATGTTTTAACACTTAAATATTAAGAATTAAGGGAAATTGCTAACTTCTGATTTAATTTTCTTCCTAGGTCAAGTGGTGAAAAAAAGGAAGATACCTCTTCTAAGATAGAGATTGTAGATATCTTAGACATTGAAGAGAATATCTGGTCTCCTAGGTTTGGGTTGAAGGGAAAGATTGATGTTACAGCCAGGGTTAAGATCCATCGCCAGTCCGGAGTACAGTCTAGGATAATGCCGTTAGAGCTCAAGTCTGGCAAGGAATCTAACTCCATAGAGCACAGAAGTCAGGTACAAAACCCCAAGTGTCTAATTTCACAGTCTTGTGCTATGTATACTTTTGTTAGATGGTCTGTTCTGTCTTATCAGTGTGAAACACTTTGCACGTGGTATAATCTAGATTTATGGATGGCAGATCCTGGTATGCCCAAAGCTGCTTATGCAAAATGAGAGTGAACTGAGGAGTGAGAGGTATATACATTTACCACTTTTAAACTCATTTATAGTTTTTATTCTGAAATATCTGTTCTTTAGTCTCTTACTACATTTAAGTATGAGGTTGAGGTAAACTGCTTCAGGAATTACATTGTATGTCTTTCTGGATAGCTGGCCTGATCTGGAAGTAGTAGCCTTTTTAGAAGCTTTTGTTAAGAAGATGCCTTTTAATTGAAATCCTTGGTTAAGTGCTTATTACTTATGGCTTCTAGATTATTTGTGACAGGAATGGCTACTTAACCATATAAATTATGGAAAAACTAAATATAGCTTATATATTTTGTTCTTAATACGTTGTAATAAGCTTATATATAATGTTTGCAGGTTATTCTGTATACGTTGTTGAATTTGGAACGGAGAGTAGATCCTGAAGCTGGATTTCTTCTTTATCTTAAAACTGGTACTATGTACCCCGTTTCTGGAGCACGCATGGACCGAAGAGGTGAAGTTGTTCCCCTTCTCTAGAAACCATGATTATCTTAATTAAAATGAAATGCTTTAGTAATAGTTAAAAGGTTTACTTTCATGAACATATCTTTACTTGGAGATGTATTGCTTGTTATAATGTTACTAATTCAAATAAGCTTATGCTAACAAACTGTTTTATTAATAGCACACTAGGACTTTGCTATATGAATGCTTGCTTCTTAGCTGACTAAAGTTGATGGCTAGTTACTTTGGAGTTAGAAATTATCACAAAGCAAGCCCAAAACACCAGCTTAGTTTGTTCTTTTCTTGACAGAATTAATGAAGTTAAGAAATCACCTGGCCTTCTACTTAATGCACAGTACATCTAAATCTGCCGTGGGAAGAGAGCAGTCGCAGCTTGCTGCTTTGCCTCCTGTAATTGATGACAGTCAAGCCTGTAAATATTGCTCCCAGATACACAATTGCTTTCTATACAGCAGGTAAAAAAAGTTTGACTCATGTTTTTTAAATAAGCTTGAAAAATTGTAGCTTTTGATACCGTGGTTTCATTTTTGTGGTTGCTAGCTTCTTATTTCTCTATTGAGGGCTCTTGCACCCCAAAAGAATGTTCTGTACACCCCATTGCAACTTTTATAGTGCAAGTCCCTGATCTTGCAGAGACTTAATGTGTTTGCTCAGGTACGCTTTCTACAAGGCAAAATCTGAGATAAGTCTCAACAAAATACTTACTGACAATAACAGATTTCTGTTATATCAACATTAATAGTAATTATGATTTTAAAAACATATATTCTTGCAACTCTTTGAATGGGCAACCTTTTAAGGCTGAATTACGCCTGGACAACAACTCTGTTTCCCTGTAAGGTATCACACAAGTAATGATACATCGATACTACTCTGCTGAAGTGTTATTGCATCTCCTGCTAAAAAGAAGTCATGAGCAAATATTTGGTAAATTTTCACAAGAAGTTATTGAATTGTTTTTAAAATTGTTAAAAGTTTTAGTCTTGTCTTTATGCTGTACAAAAAAACAGAACAAAAATTATATGAGATCAAATGAGATATGTTAGAACAGGAGGGCTTTAGGGGTGATCTTGTGTAAATGTAATGCCTGATTGTTTTTAAAACTGTAGAGGTAAAAGTGTATGTTGAGGGAACTAGCTTTGTGGGCACATGTGATGTGTTTTTTTAAACTAGTTTTTGTGAAATATTACTTCTAATATTCAGTTGTTACGGAAACAGGTTTCTTACTAACTAGCTATTAACTTCTGGACTAACTCTTTTCTCTTTAGCTGCATTTTGTATACGTGACTAGGTATAATGTCTATTGATAATTAGTTTTGAGATAAAAGGAGTTGAAGTCTGCTTGTATATTAACTATAAAATCCCCTTCACTTAGCTATATCCCATATAGTATTCATATGTTACAAAAAAGGGAATAAAAGATCAACTATCTAAATGTATACATTATTGTCTTTGACTAACTTCTTGTCCTTAATAATTCAAAATCACAAGGATGATGTAAAGGTACTAATATGAGACTGTTCATATGTTGTTGGGTTTTTTTTGTGGTTGGTCTCAATCTCAAAGATCCCTTCCAACCATGAATATTCTGTGATTCTGTGAAAAAGGGTACCGATTCATTTATTTCATTTATTATTAATCTATCTGATAGGTTACAGCATATAATTTAGACTGGCATTATATACATATAGACTTACAAGAAAAAAAAAGATACAAGATGAGTCTTTCCTGTGTTTTCTACTCCTAGAGCTGTAGAACAAAAAATGGCCAGTGTGTCTTTTCCTCCTGCTATGGTACCCATTATTGAAAGAGAGACCCAGCACCTGAAGCACTCTCACTTAGAGTATTTCAGCCTATGGTACCTAATGTTAACCTTGGAGCTGCAAAGTGGAGAGGGTAAAAAGGGATATAAAAATATATGGATGATACCTTCTATGGAAAGGTAAGATGTAATTTCTAACCTGGTACAAATGACGGTCCCTTCAGTAACTGGAAATGAAGCATTGTCAACCTGTGTTTTCACTACAAGGAAAACTAGATGTTTTCTAGTGCTTGTAGAGACATAGGCTACTTGCACAGGTAGGGTTTTTGTGAGGTGTGACCTCACAAAAGGGAGAGACATTAGCCTAATAGATTTACTGCGTTTTTATTTGGATTATGATATTTGGGTTTTTGTTAAGTTGCATATAAGCAGCAAACTGCAGCCTCAGCCTTCGGAAGCAGAAGTGGTGTAACTGTTTAGCTTGTGTCTCTGGGGGTAGAGGCTGGGTGCAGACTGTGAGCCCAGCTCATTGCACTGGTTTCCTGAGGGTTTACTTGAAAAACAGTGACGTGTTTTGGACCATGCCCTTAGGGGTTGCTGTGAACGTGGATAAAAGCAGACTAAGGGCTCTTGTTCGCTGAAGTAGTGATATTATACATCACCTTGTCCAGCAGCTGTGGGGGAAATGGAGTTGGTGGTTTGTAGGCCCATTTCAAGGCATCTGTAAAAGTGAAAATTAGCTGAATTATTTTAAGTGAAGCAAGCAATTCCATGAGCAAAAATGGAACATCCTAGTGAAGTAGATCCGTACATTTCAGTATTGGTTTTTTAACAGGAAATTATAGATAACTTTAGCCTAAATTTTAGTCTGTTCTTGGAATGAGTATAAGGGTTCTATGTATTCTTCAGTTGTTTTCTGGTCAAAGTGACTATTTTTCATTTTGGAAATCTTCCTGTTTCTTGTAGTGTGTGTTTGGATTGTTATTTTTCTGGTTGTTTTGGGGATTTTTGGTAAGGGGCTGGGGGAGGGCTTAGTTTGTTTTTTGTATTTTGGTTTTGGAGGTTGGTTGTGGGTGGTATGTTTTGGTTTTTTTTTTTTTAACTTGTGGGGTGTTTTTTTAAATATTTCTGACTGAGAGGATCTTAATATTAAAATATATTTCTTTTTCTAATATCCTCAGAGAGAAGGCTGGAGATTGTGTTGGAAACATGATCAGAGTTGATGAAGTACAGGAAATTTCCGAGGGACAGTATCTACATTTTTTCCAGCGTAAAAATGGTGCCATACCTGGAACAAACCTATTGGTTGGTGATCGAGTAGTTGTGAGTGGAGAAGAAAATGGTTTACTTGGTTTGGCTACTGGCTATGTCAGAGAAGTCAGTGTGACAAAAGTCTCCTGTTTGCTGGGCAGGTAATAGAACAAAAGGAAAAATATCTGTTTGAAGACACTATGATACTGGCTTCAGGAAGGGCACTTCTAGGTGTCCAAAAAGCTCTGACATGTTCCGACTTCTTGCTGGGCTTGGGGAATTACCCTTCAGAAATTCTCTTTTCTTGATTGAAAGTGTCAATACTTGGTCAGTGTATATGCCTGTCTATTTAACTAGGTTGTTTGACTAAAAGCATGCTTGCAAATTCCATATACTTATGTTTCAACATGAGGTAATACGGATATAGTGATTACTGTGTTAATAGTAACTTTCATTATTCAGATTATGTAGTCTTTAAATTTGGCTCTGATCATGTTTTATTTAGATCAGCTAGTAGTGTGTTTCCTTCAGCTATTGCCTCAATCTGGAACCTTTAGAAGATATCACTTAACACTTAGTAATAAGTCTTTAATAATCAACATACTGCTTGTAAACAGAATTATTTGGTCCATGTTACTGTCATCCTTCAGGAATTTGTCAAAGCTCCCCGAGAACACCATATTTAGGTTGGATCACGAAGAAGGAGATTATGGTATAGGAGTCCCTTTTGAAAACCTTTCTAAATTGATGAAAGATTCCCCAGTCAGGTATGAAAAATCAAATTAGTTTCACACTTCCAATATCTGCAGATAAAGTTTCTCAACTGCTAACTCAACTCTTCTTTTTTAATTTATTTTTTTATTTATCCACAGTGAAAGGCTCCGCAACTTGATAATTGACTTCCACAAACCACGTTTTATTCAGCATTTAAGCTCTGTCCTTCCACCAGAAGCAAAGGAAACTGTTGCAAATATTTTAAAGGGTACAAAGTGGCTTTCTCCAAAATCCTCTGCTTAGTAGTACATCTCCATAGCCAAAGCATTTGTCACACTAGTTGGGGTTTTTCCTACTTTGGGGTTCAGTAATAACTTGTTTTAAATTTTTAAGCAGAAAGCTTTTACCTTGCATGTCTTTCTGTGACTAAATTAGTCTTAAACTAGTTGGAAGACCTGACCAGATATTTGCTTACAACTTTTTAAAACTTTTGTTAGTTGCTGTGGCTTGCAGTTTCAACACAGTGCCATACGATTACCTTTCTAACCTTTACAAATGAAGGAAGAGGGAAGGCTCTTGAGATAGAGGAATCAGACTTTGAGGGAGTCAAGAGATGGGCTTTGGTGTGAGCATTTGTATAATCATTCTTGCTGACTTGTTGGCTGCTCTGCAGTCTGTTATGCTTCGTGGCAGGTGTTCTTTTTAAAAAACAAATTTACTTAAGTATGTTGCAGTGTCTCATATTTGAAAATATTTCATTGTCCTCTGACAGTTGTCTGTGAAAACAGAAATTTAAATGAATTCTCTTAGAGCAAATAGAACTTTTCATAAAAACTCAGTCTGAAGACTTTTTTTTTTTTGCTTGAGCTTTGTCTAGTCCAAATAGCTGTCATGCTGCTTATTTGCATCAAACAAGAAAAAGCTCTGATGTAATGTTTCTTCTAAACTAGGTGCTCCTGTATGAGCAACTCATTTCCCTCTGCTGTGAGCTGTACTCTTGAACATGAACATGGATACAATAAAATAGAAATTCCCATAACATGATATCATATGGAGGTGGTCATTTAGGATATTAGAAAAAAAAAAAAGTCACAAAAGGTCTCAGAATAAAAACATCTTCAGTGATTTATTTCTAAGATTGTAGTGCATACCCTGTACTAGGTGTCCTGTTATTATGTTTAATAGCATTACTTCATTAGAACCTATGGACTTACTCTGCTCAACTCTTTAAGGGCATTAGTGGAGGAGGAAACTATAATTTCATTTTATTAGCTTTAGCAATTATAACCATGATTATGAAGTGCAGACATCTCACTTTGATTTTTCTTCTTAAAGGTCTAAATAAGCCTCAGAAACAGGCAATGAAACAAGTGCTGCTTTCAAAAGACTACACACTTATTGTGGGTATGCCTGGAACAGGAAAGACTACTACAATATGTGCTCTAGTAAGATCATGTACCCTGACGTTTTAATTTTTTTGGTGAGATTTAGACAATAGCATTAAACAAAGTGTGTATTAAGTATACTGTCCAAAATTAATTATCGTGGCTTAGTCTACTGGTATCTGCATAATTTCAAAGAAGAAAACGTGTTTCTTTTTACTTAACGACTTAAATTTGGTAGAACTAAAAATGTCTTCTGTAGAGTAGGATTCTCTTTTGCTTGTGTAGGAATAAATGTGGGAGGGAGGAGGTTGAAGTGTGATATTTAATCACTTCTGTGAAAATTTAACATTAAAATTTTATGGCCCCAAATGTCAGTAAGTCCTCAAAGCCTAAGTTACAGCTCAAAAAAAATGACTCCTTGGGGAAGTCAGTAACTTGTCCATGGTAAACTTGTAGAAAACCACAGTGCTGAAGGATGTGCAGCCTGCTGGGTGTCTCCTCTAGTTGGTGGCTCTCTTTCCCTAGGAATAGACTGTAGGAGCATGCTGGATTCAGGCTGTGGGCTGAGTTTTTCTTGAAATAGCAGTTTCATCTTGCTTGCAGTTGTCATCAGCTCATGGGGGAAGAAGAGGCTGGAGAGCAAGCAGCTGCTGCTATTATCAGATCAGCTCTTTCTACTGAATCTGTGGCTAAATTCTGATGGAGAACAGTTTGGAAATGGGTCTTGTGACTTGTTCTTACGGTGGGGATCTTTAGAGTGCAGTTACTTCTTTTCAGGGCAGTTTGCGAGTGTGTGTGCATGTTCTTAGCTCTGGTTGTTTGCAGCATGCGTAGTAAGTCTGCTGTTTATGAGAACCACCAGGTCTATTGCCCATATTGCTTTGACAATAGCTAACTGGCAGATCTGGCCAGAAAGATCAATATAAATGAAGTTGTTATTGGCTCCCTCCAAAACTTCTTGTGTTTTTTACAGACGTGGGATTGCTGATTCTTGTATATGAACTATTAACACTTTCTTTTCTTTCCTTTGCTGTTCATTAGGTGAGAATTCTTTCTGCCTGTGGCTTCAGTGTTCTTCTGACTAGTTTTACACACACTGCTGTAGACAATATCCTGCTAAAGCTAGCCAAATTCAAAATTGGTTTCTTGCGCTTGGGGCGAGCTCAGAAGGTTCATCCAGACATACGTAAATTTACAGAAGAAGAAATTTGCAAGTCCAGATCAATTAAATCTGTAACAGATTTGGAAGAGGTCTATAACAGTCAGGTGAGAAAAGTGGGTTTGCTAGCTCTGCTAATTATTAAGGATAATTACAGGTTATCTGGATACTGCAGAGAAGAAACCCATCCCAAGAATGTGTTACTGTTGTAAGAAATCTGACCTGAAAAAGACATTCTCTGCATTGCTTCAATTTCTTTATAGCAAATAATGACCACCATTAACAGTCTGAAAGTTGGAAAGAAGTCTACACAAAATAACTTGTCATTGCAAGTAATAATTCCCAAGGACTCCAGTCCTATTATCTGGGATCTTGTGTGTGGAGGTGGTGGTTAACTGCTGCAACCTCCTCTGTGTATTCGTGTATTGCTGCTGTTGATCCCTCTTTCCCCTTAACTTGTGCCAGCTGGACCATTTGTACCATCTAGGGATGGGGGAGAGGAAGTGGTGTGCTGTGGAGCTGATGTGGCCAAGCACTAATTCTTGATTGAAAGATTAGTGTTACCTGTGTGAATGTTAATGCAAACCGTAATGGAAGCTGTGTAAACTGAGTCAATGGCAGCTTTAAATTAAATTCATTGAAAAAAACGAGGCTTTGTGGTAGTTGGAGTAAATGCCAACTTTGCAAAAGCTGCCATTTACTTTTTTTTTTTTTTGTTGATAAGCATTGGAGGGAACTGATTGAAGGCATATGGGAAGTGACTTAACGCTTTGTATTTTAGTCATTTCGGATTGCAGTGGAAACCCAGTAGTGGGAACAACTGTGCTGTTTTGTCTCCTTTTTGGAATTAAATAAAAACAAACCACATAATTTTCTACAGTACTTATTTGAGCACACTCAGTGAATTGTATAAGCATAGACCCTGATATCACCCTGAACACATGGCAGGAATGAGTTATTTACTAGTCTGCTCTAAAGCTGGTTTTGCTTGTCATTTGCAATGAATGTAGAATGTGGCCAATATATATACAAGGTGTGCTGGTCTGATTTCAAGGATTAATTTGATTAACTTTATTTTACTTTTTATTGTAGTTTAATGGGAAACATTCTCTTTGTAATATGAAAACTGTAGTGCTATGGGATATAAGAGGTACCTTATCCTTAACGGGTGTCTTAATTTTCAGCCGGTGGTAGCAACGTCTTGCATGGGAGTAAACCACCCCATTTTTGTTCAGAAGCAGTTTGATTTCTGTATAGTTGATGAAGCTTCCCAAATAAGCCAGCTCATCTGTCTGGGCCCTCTATTCTGCTCCAAAAGGTTTGTGTTGGTAGGGGATCATCAGCAGCTGCCTCCACTTGTGCTGAACGCAGAAGCAAGGTATGATAAAATGCTGCCGGATAGTTATTAGTAACGTGAATTCTGGGAAGGCTCTTGCAATATTTTGCCCGACACATTTTTTGTTTGTTTGTTTTGTAACAGAGATCTTGGCATGAGTGAAAGCTTATTTAAAAGGCTGGAACAAAATCAAAATGCTGTTGTCCAATTAACTGTGCAATACAGAATGAATAGGTATTTTAAACTGTTTTTTTATTACATTTGGGCTCTTAACGTGGGATTGAAACTGCAAGGTTTGACATCTTTTCTTGTTTTTTAAATCTTTAGTAAAATTATGTCACTGAGTAATATGTTAGTGTATGAAGGCAAACTGGAATGTGGCTCAGAGAAGGTGTCGAATGCCACTGTTAACCTGCCCTACCTAAAAAAATTGAAACTGGAGCTTGCAGATGCTTCAAAAGCATGGTTGAAAGAAGTACTTGATCCAGACACACCTGTATGTTTTCTGAACACAGAGAAGGTAAAGTTTGTTATGTTCTCCTTTCAAAATCTTATTTTGATGTAACTTCTCAATAGAGTCAATATGTAGAACTTTATACAGCTTAGGTAGAGGAAAATACATAAAAACGGTTTTCTAGTTAAATGTAAAATATGCAACATGCAAAAATGCTAGTATTGCTGATCAACATTGCATCTAAGAGCAGCTGAAAACTTTAATTCAGATAATATTGAATGTACTATAACCTTTGTTCTCACGTGCAGAAATTAGTTCAAAGTGCGTAGCCACACTGCTGCCTTTGCAACCATGGAAAGACCTCATTTCTGGTGGTTGAGGGTCAGTGGTGTCTAAGGGATAACTAGAATTCTCCTTAGAATTTTGCAGGCGTTGTAGATACTGAAGTGTGAGGGAGGAGTGAGTTGATTTAGATGTGTCCTATCATAGAGACTCAAACTTTTGCCAAAAAATCCCCAACTCTAGAATAGATAAGAATTAGGCAAAGATACTGATTGGGGGGGAAAAAAAAAACAAACAAACAACAAAACCCAACCCCCAAAACCCACCAAACAAAACTACTATTTATTTTCTTTTATTTGACTTTATAGTATTTTTCCCCATATACTGTTCATAATGTAACCAAGAACAGCTTCTGAAGAAACATACTAAGAGGGATATGAAAGGGGACAAGGGAGAGAAACAATGTTGCATGACAACACTAGGAAGCTTGCATTTATTAGGCTTACTTAAAAAAAAAAAGCCTATATTTTTTCTGTTTAATAACAGGACACATTTGTGACCATAATCAGAAATCTATTTGTTCCTTTTTTGCCAAACCCTGCGTCAGACTGTGCTGGCTCGGACACCTTGGGCCTGAACATTGAAAAATTACACCCTTTAATGCCAGTCTTCTGAGTAACTCTAGACCAAAGTTGTTGTGGGGTATTTTTTTGGTGTACTATGCTAACATAATATATATAAATGTAAGCCTGTGTCCTTACCAGCAGCATGACCTAGCTTTTAGAACTTTTTTTTTCCTCCTAAAATAGCTTTTGTATAGTCTTTGGCTACACTGATGCTAGTGTGGATAGAATCCAACCGTTCATTAACAGGGTGTGCTTTTCTGCTTGAAGAAGACTTGAGCACATGCAAGTTTGGAGGCTTCTTAGGTGTGATGTTTTCAGATAATTAAATTAAAAACACCCCACAAACACCCAGCCAAACCAGCACAGCTCTAATAGTGTAGCTTAATTCAGCTTTGATATGACACGTCCTAACACCAGTTGGACTGAGTGCATGATGGCAGTGTAAAAACAAGTTAGGTAACAGTAAGTATTAAGCTGTGTAGCTGTTGAGACACAAGCTATGGAGAAACTGCTGTTTTGTAAAAAGCAATGGAATCTTTTAATATGGAGGAAAAGATTTTCTGTATATGGGTTTGTCAATCTCAGATTATTTTTTTTTTTGTTTGTTTGCAGTGCATTAATGTGCTAGGCGTCGAACAGAGGTCACACTTAAAAGAAATCCTTTCTGCCATGGAAATGGGGAAAATTGACTTAAAACTTAAGTCCTGTGTAAATTCCAGTTTGTTCTCTTACCTTGTCAGGCTGGGAAATGTCCATTTATATATATTTTTTTTTCATATGATATATGTTGTGTGAAGTGTAAAGTCAGATGATCAAGCTTTGGCTGTTTCTTTAAGGTGTCTTGTTAGTGCTAGAAAATTGTTTCAGCAGATTATTTCAACTTGTTTTGCAAATGCAGTTTTCTGGAGTTACTTTACAGTATAGGCTCTTATATTGTGTAAAATGTAGTGTTTATCCTTATTTTATTAAAACGGCTACTATAAAAACACATGTGATGAGTTAGGGATCTGAATATGGTATGTCATTGTAGACAGCAAGAGTTATTATTTTCCATTTATGTTTTTAAAGGTGCCAGCACCAGAACATGCAGAAAAGGGTGGTGTAAGCAACATGACAGAGGCTAAACTAGTACTCTTCCTCACAACCTTATTTATTAAGGTATCTTTTACTTCGTTACATTGTTCAGAGGCACAGCTTTATAATCATTCGTCCTTTGCTATAGTAGTAGGAACTATATGTATTGGGTTATTCTTTGAGGGATAGTCTGAAGGGTAAATTGAAGATTGGCTACGTGACAGCACGGTGAGGAGCTTGAGGTCTGGATTTGGTTCCCTGTCCCTTGCCTGCTTGGATTTGCAATGCAAAAAAAAAGAAAAAGCTGGATGCCGAATTCTTTTTAGTGATGAGGACTTTCTTAGGAGGGAGGGGAGAAGATTTGCCTTTCTTCCTTTTTTCATCCAGTCAGCTTCAGGAGCAGTACAGACTAGGAGTTCTCAATGTTCACCTCGCAGTTTGAGGAAGAAATAAAAATGTGGATTTCAAGGACGTCTGTCTTTGTACTAGGTTAAGACAGAGCTCGGGAGCTTGTAGTAACTAATATTTTCTATTTTCTTTAGTTAATACCAGTTATACCTCAAGTTTCATTGAGTTAGTGTAAATACAGTATCTTGCAGCACTGTTTAAAAAAAGAAAGAAAATTCTTGAGGGTATTCTGACAGTAATGAGTGTTCCAACCTAACAGCAGTGACATTTTTTTTCTTTTTTTTCTTCTTCATTCAGGCTGGCTGTAAGCCTTCAGACATTGGCATTATATCACCATACAGGCATCAATTAAAAACTATCACTGATTTGATGGCAAAACTGAAGGAGAGCAGAGTGGAAGTCAACACAGTAGACAAATACCAAGGAAGAGACAAAAGTATCATAATTGTATCTTTTGTTAGGAACAGTAATGATGAAAATGTAAGCTGGTCATGTTAACTTCATTTCAGTCAACCTTAATCGTCAGATGCACTTTGAGGTTTTCATCTACATTAAATTCTGAAATGTAAGTAGGAAAAATAAAAGCAAATTATGTTTATTTGACAGCTTGGTGCCCTCCTGAAGGACTGGCGACGCCTTAACGTTGCTATCACAAGAGCCAAGCACAAACTGATCATGGTGGGCTGTGTTCCGTCCCTCTGCCGCTATCCGCCTTTAGAGAAGCTGCTCTGCCACTTGCAGTCTCAGGCAATGATATCCTTTTTTTTTCTCTCCATGCTGTTTTGTGAAAGGCAAAAGGTAAGAATGATCTACTGAGATAAGAACGGGAAGATCTTTTAATTAAGTTGTACTTCTAACACTGATTTGCAACACAATACAAAATGTGCTAATTAAATATGCTAAAATATATTTGAGAACAAGCTAATACATGGATTTCGAACCTTCACTGTCTTCAAAAGCAAAGTCCATGCTTATTTGCAAGTCAACTTTGTCATAATTTAATTTTGAGGCCTGAATTTTTAATGTTGAATGCTTTTGCATTTTTTATCATCCCAGCTTCCTAGCATCTTGTGATTCACGTGTCAGTGTGAATGTTTTCCTCAGGAGTACGGTGCATTTAAATGCATCTGGTGAGAGAAAGGTTCATGAATAATGTTGCTAGAATGGAAGATGGTGTAACTTTCAGATGACTTGTTAATTTATTTTTTTTTTCGCTTTCTCTCTGGCATTGTACTGAGTTTGCTCTAGCTATGGCTGTTTCCATCTCCTGTTTAAATAGGAAAAGCCTTGTTAGCTGCTTTCTTTGCACACACCATTACATCTTCAAACAAGTTTTGTGGGTTTTGTGGAAGTGCTATGTTACCAAAATACTTCCTTAACTTCCTACATCTTCAATCTTCCAGCAGGGGCTCTTGAAAGCATCCACAAGTGTAACATTTTATGATGGAGAAGATGGAGATTTTTAGAGGCATTTGTATATTTTCTTCTGGTGCTGCTTAATGTGAATAACTGGTTAGTGTGGTGTGAGTGCTGATGTGTGCACTGCTTAATCTGAATCAAGCCAATCCAGAAATCAACATTTGATTATTATTTTACCAAAAGGAAAAATTTAAAATAATACACATTTCTATATTAAAGTGATTGTTAAGCTGGTTGGGTTAGTACCAGTGCACTTGTACCAAACTAGAAGTATGAAATACTCTGTTCCTTCAGATACTGGATATCTGCTGCTATATTCGCTTTTATCTCGATAAACGGTTACCTGCATAAGTGACTGGGGAAACACTTGAGGAGGAGGAGAGGGGAGTAAACTTGTGCTGCATTGAGTCAGTTTTCTGGGCTCTGTTTGGTTTTAAAGACTTTAAAATGCAGTTTACATACAGTAATTCCATTTATTAGGATTCCTAAGTAAGATGCTGTGTTGTGCTGTTTGGAAAAAAAAAATAGGAAAAACTTTTCTCAAGAGGTTCAGGTTCCTTAAAGTGTGCTTCTGTTTTTTTTAAATACTGAAATCTTTTATATTTATATACATATTATAATTAATTTTTCATATGAAGATCCCTTGATGACTTTTCTAACTTGGCATACATCTGGGAGAAATGCAATGTTGATTCACTGGACTCCTTGTCATGAACTAAAGTATTTAGCTTATAAATCTGTTGAAGTGAAACGTTGCCCAGCTGAAGATCACAGTAAAACTCTAGTTGCAGTTTGTCTGACCTGTAGTCTTGTCTTCAAAAAAAAAAACCAACCAAACGAAAAATAACTCTCAAGAAACCAAACTAGTGATGCAGCTTGAGAACTAAAATGTTAATATGTTTTGGTCCTATGTTTTTGTAAAGAGGATAGCATGCATACAATACAAAATGCCCTTCACTTGTAGATGGGCTAGTTTCTTTACACTACCTCATATTCTAGACTATTACTGAGAAGTTTCTCTCCAAGTTGCTGGTGGGAAGCATGACATTTTTTAATTCTTCAAGATCATTAATATTTGTTTTCTCTCGGATCAGTGTCAAGTAGTTGTGTGCATACAGTTGCAGACAAACTTCCAGATGTCAAATGTGGGCATTTTCACTGCTCTTTTAAACATGCTCCTTAACTTTTGTAATGTTTGAAATAATAAAAATTTAATGTTGCTTTTGTTATAGCTGTTTATTTTTGTACTGGTCAAAGTATTTGTATTATATAAAGCAGAGTATTAAGTATACTTTGAATAGTTGTCAGGATATCCTCTTTTTCAGGTGAAAACACACACCTTATCAACTGTGTGTGTGATTAAAAAAAACCAAAACCCAACTATTAATCCAGTAGTGATTTTAGAAAAGCATCATAGAAAAGTTTTTATTTCTTATGTTTAGGATGTATGTGTACAAGATTTTTAAGATGTAGCTTGCTTATTTTCTTACATCACATTGTGCTTATCTAAGAAAATGAATAAATAATTAAATTAGAGGTATTGCCATCCCTCCACAAATTTGCATGAGAACCAAAATCGCTTATTTCCTTCCAAAATGCCTCCTTTTTTATTGTGTGCTAAAAATTGGATTGAGCAGAGACATACAGATTTAAACAGTGTTTAGATCAGGTAGTCTCAAGCAAAACTGAGATATGAGTGTCTAAAATGTTCTTGCATTCTAATTGAGAGATATATATACACACGATAATATCTTGTAA
>JAHREE010000128.1:396024-417945 GCA_033628505.1 Tringa tobata
TCTAAGAGCATTTAAGGCAATATTATCTGAAAATCTTGTCAAAGTAGCACGTGGTTTAGTTGGCAAACTGTCTATTCTGACATGATAGAAAATTTGGAGTAGTTGTGTATACAATTGCTGAACTTTCTTTAAGCTGTGATTTGTAGCTCCTAATGTAACTTCCTGCATGTTTTTACAGGTTAATTGATAAAAGCACAGGTTAAGCAGGTATTTGGATTGTTTTGTACTGAAACAGTACAGATGTTTATTTTGCTAGATTTACTTAATTCTCATTGTAAAACTGATGGCTACATAGCAGAAACAGCTCTTTCCCTGTTTGTACTGTGCTTAGAGAATGTATTTTTAAGCTTTTTTTTTTCCCCTGTGAGTGTTAAATGTATGCTGTTTACTGCTAAACTTATGATGAAGAAAGATAGATTCTCTCTATCTTTGTAGGCAACTAAAGTGGATGTTGAAGCAGAGCTTCAGACGTACAAACACTCCAGGCAGGGTTTGGATGAAATGTACAATGAAGCACGTAGACAGCTTCGGGAAGAATCACAACTTCGACAAGTAAGTATTCTTTTCTGGAACACAGCACTTCTAGAAAAGATTGTGCTTGAGAAGAATCCATGTATAAATATTTCTAGTTTTGCTTTTGCTGAGCTTAGGTGCTGCCCTTCAACTTTAATCGATTTTTCTCCGACTGCCTGTAGTAAAAAGGTTTTTTTTTAACACAGCAATCAATGCATCAGTATTTCTGTAACAGTGTTGCTAAATCATAGTAAAGAAAATGGATTTTCTTTGAGAAAATTTTAAGTAAGTTGTTAGCAATACTGTATGCTCTGTATGTATGCTAAATCTTTCTTGTGAAAATAGAAATCTTTTAGTTCTATTTTTGTAGTTGATACTTGGGCAACTCTTTATGCAGCACTGTCAGGGTAAGTTCTTACAATGAGAGTTATCTTCTCCCAAAGTTTAATAAAGAGAAAAAAAAAAAAGCATCAGTCGCTGAGTACGTGGGAGTGCAATGTTTATGTAGTGGATAATTTGCAAAGTTTAAGAGGGGCAGAAATTTCTGAAGTGGTGAAATAGGTGGTGCTGCAGCTCTGTTAGAGTTAGCTTTGTCTTTTTCAAAACGGATAAAATGTTGCATAATTATTTAAAGAGTCTGTGTTGTATTGTTTTTGTGTTTTCTAGGATATGGAGAATGAGTTGGTGGTTCAAGTTAGTATGAAACATGAGATAGAACTTGCAATGAAGTTGCTGGAGAAGGACATCCATGAGAAGCAGGATACCCTCATAGGCCTTCGACAGCAGCTTGATGAAGTTAAAGCAATTAACATGGAAATGTACCAAAAGCTGCAGGTAAAGGAACAATCTGCTGTTAAACTGATGAAACAACTTTGGAGTGAGAGAGACGCATTACCGTTTTGTTTAGTTAAATACTGCTGCTTCCTGAAGTTTTGGTTTCTTTATGCTTCTTAGGTCAGCTTGTCATTTTGGAACATTACTGATGCAAGCATGATGTCACACAAAGCAGTTCTTAAGGCAGTCACTTACTGGGTTTATAGAAGAAGAGAGCATGAAAACGAGATCATGGCCTAGTAATGTGCTGTGTGGAATAGAGAGTACTAGTATATCTAGTGATAATGACAATTTTTGGCCTGTGTTGTACAAAAAAACCACAGAATGTAGGCATATAGTGAGGGCTAAAGAGGAGATATGAATGTTCAAAGTAAGGAAAGGCATTTGGAAAACAAGTTTATGAAGTTTATGTTAAATGGAAAAAGCTAATTACAGTTTTGGTTTGTTTTTTTTTTTTTTTTAAATCTATTAACAAATGAAGAAAATCTGTAACAATGCAATGCTTCTTCAGAAGACTATGGATCTCAGAGACCCAACATGCAGTTAACAAATGACCAAACACCAGGGAAGTTTAGCAGTGAATTATTTATGCAGAAGATAAATTTGATTTGTGGAATAAGTTATCAAAACTAGCACGAGAAACTAGTCAAATCTGTGGCAGAATGAGGGGGAAAATATTAGGATGCTGCAGAGAAATAATTGAGATGATGGACAAAGGATGCTACTTTTCCACCTGCAGCTGTGAGGAAACTGAACCAGAGGAAGAAAAATATAAATAGAGCTGGAAAGAAAAATAAGAAGAGAATGTTTTTCAGTATGTTAGGGTCTGTAGGGTTTTTTTTTTTTGTTAAAGCTGTAGTTTTGAGGACTGTGGGTAACACTGATTTCACTTAATGACATTCAGACCCACTTCCTGGACACAGTGAAACAGTTTAGTCGTGCCTGGTCTCTACTGTTGAGGGACCAGTTGATAGTGTTCATTGTATAGGAAGAATAATGCTCTACCTTCTATTTAGATCTTCAAGCTGTGGTTGCAACAGCTCTGCAAGCAATCAAAATTGTGAAACGTGTTGGTAAAATTCTTAAAAGATTGTTAGGTGCATATGGTAATTTGATATGAGTTGAAGAACCTTAGCATTTCCAGGACTAAGCATCTTAGTTCTTTATTGGTAAGGTTCTGAAGGCTACTTAAAAAGATGAGTTAATTTAAGTTGACTTGCAAACTAAGAAAGGAAATCAAAATTAAAAACATACTTATTAAATAGCATCTACACTTGCAAAGTACAAAACTACAAATTTCCTAGGTGTAAGATTTTAAGTACGGTCAACTACATTTTTTAGATGGGATGTTTTAAAAAAATCAAAACCTGAAGCCATTTTAACATTTTTCCCTTCAGATATTGAAGGAAAAACCCCATGAGATAACAGTGTAATGTATACCTACTTCAGTTTAATGTTTTTTGTGACACAGGTTTCTGAAGATGCTTTGAAAGAAAAAAATGAAATAATTGGTCGATTAGAGGATAAGACCAATCAAATTAATGCAACTATGAAACAACTAGAACAAAGGTACAGCCCCATCTTTGTTTTCCTTCGTTCATTTCTCCATCCCCTTACATTTTACTGCATTCCTACACAGATGCCACTGAAATATAACTTTCAACTAGAAAATTTAAAAGAACCTTTCTGAAACTTCTAACTACTGCTTTACTGTTTGATTTACATTTATTTTAAATTTAAACTAAATCTTTCATTTTTCTTCCTCCACCGTCTTTCTTCCGGTTCTAGGGTTTTGTGCTGATACCAAAAGTTGTTCTTTCAGCTGTTTCAAAATTCTGGTTCATTATTACCTCTTCATTTTCTTCCCCACCTGAATGAAATGCAATAGAAACCAAAGCATTAATCTTGCTTATACTTAAGCTTGTGCTTAATATAAACATTTAATGCCTTCATGGATCACTGCTGTATTTGCTGAAGCCCTTAAAATTGCTGTCCATTGCTTTGGAAATACCATGATTTTCAATGATGTAATGAGTTTTTACACTGAAAGGTTGAAAAGTGAAAGACTAATATTCCAGTACATGAATTTACATTATGGTTATACTGCATGTATTGCATAATATTAAAATGTGACTCATGTTTTAATTTAGTGGCCTATATGCAACATTGATCTTTTTAATTGTAAAATATAACACATCCATAAGCCCTGTCATGTTGGTGTTTGACATGTCTTTTTTTTTCCATTTAAATCTGATTATGAAAAACATGGTTATGTATTAAAAAAATAGTGACATGAATATTCTTTTATTGACATCCTTTTTCCCTCTTTTTTCTTTTTCTTTTTATCCTTTATCCCAATTTTTGTTTTTACTATTTTGTTGCCTTCATCTGTCTTTGATTTTTGTCCACTGCATTCATGAAGTGACAAAGATCTGTTAACTCAAACTAGGACTATTGCAATGTCATTCGTCAAATGTGCCAGCAACGAAGCTCAGCACCAGTATAAGCTTGTCAAAGATATATCATTCTGAAAGCTCCTCCAGATCTGTTGTGTTTCAATAATTACTGATAACATACTCCTTAAGAATTTTAAAATTACAATTTTAAATATAAAGTGGTATTAGAAATCCTGCACTGTAACTGATCGTAGCTGGGTTCTGTTTTGTTTTCTGAAAGAACATCATCTCCGATCTCACTTTACCCCACTTAAAAAAAAAAAAAAGGAAAAAAAAGAAAAAAAAAAGTATATTGCTCTATTATTAAGCAAATGTAAGCTAGTTTTCTAATGTTACTTAATCACTTCTTAATTGTCAAAGTTTATTTTAAAAGGCTAGCTGTCTTTACTTTGGCTGTACATTTTTATGACTTTTGTTTCTGATCTAGTGATTTTTCCTATTCTTTATGGTACTAACAGATTTTAAGAGTAGCCCTTCTGACTAGTATTTCCCTTCTCCCCTGCTGATTTCTTTCACTTTTAGGCTGAATTTATCCCAAAAGCATGCTCTCTGTTGGGTTTTTTGGTTGTAACTAGCACTGTTTTCTTAAACAGTGTGACAGGAGTTTGGGGGAAAAGGGGTTGAGTGCTATATCAGAACAATGTATTTTAAAAAAGAGGGTGTTGTCAACATGTATGTTCAGTACCTACAGTGGAAGAATTACAGGCTTTGGGGATACACCAGCTAAAGCACAATTCCATTTTGCTGATGTGATGCGGAGTTAAAATGTGTTTGGTCCCTGGACTCGGATGTGGCTCCAGACAAGGGAGGGCTCTGTGCTGGAGCAAATTTGGCAGCTGTGATTCCTGCCTAGAACAGCAGCACCGTGATGGCTACAGTGGAAGTTGTAGCGATAAGTAGAGTTTACATTCAGGGCCCAGATCCTGAACTTGTCTAACTCGTTTGTCAGCGAAGGATCTGGCCTGTCTGTGGCTTTGTTTGCACTGTAATCATAACCTGTGGTTTTGCCCAACCCCTTTTTGTCCCCTTCTCCCTCCCTCCTCCCATCAGTCTTTACAACTCATATTTCTGCTTTGTGTTGCTGCTTGCCTGCACTGCAGAAATAAGAGGGTTTTAGCTGCTGCCTGCCCCCGATGCGCTGTTTGCTCTGAAGCATGGAGGGGAAGTTGGCTGGGAGAAGAATCTTAGGGTCTTTCAGCAGAAGGGTTTGCGTTTGCACAAGTCAGGGCAGGACACAGTAATACAGAAAGGTTTTTTACTCCAGCGTTATATATAACCTTATTCCTTGGTTTGGAATCAGAAAGAGCCTTTAACATGGGTTGGCTACTAAAAAAAGAAAAATAAATATCTCCCATCCTCAAAGAAAACCCAAACCAGAAACACTGAATAAAACAACAAGTAGACCGTAGCAGAAACGGGAGCGTTAATCATCTCACGGTCATCTGGGCTAACGAGTCCCTGCCTCAGCATCCTCTGAGTCGCAGATCGTGCTGCCAACTGGCTCCAGCTCAGCATTGGTGCAGTTAGCCTTGGGGCCAGTCTAGAGGATGGTGCTGTAGCCTGGGTGGGCTAGCACGTTTCTTGTGTAGCAAGATCCCTTTCTACCTAGGTTGTGGAAGCTATACTGCAGTTTAATTTGTCACTTAGGGAGGGTTTTAACTTGCTTTTGGTGTTACTGTCTTGTGTAGCTTCGTTGAGCTGCTTTTGCCCGGTGAGTTGACCCGACTTTCCCACTATTCTCCTTTCCGTCCGTGTTTTGGCCCTCTGGGCACTACCGTTGCAAAGGTGACTGGGAACATTCTTAAAACAACTGGCATAGTTGAATGAGATAGTACACACTTCATAAAGTAGTTTAATTTCAGTCTTTTTTCACTTGTTTACTGGCAGCTTTTTGGAAACTCCTGCTGGTGCAACTTCATCAGTAGAAGCACAAATGCAGACATAATGCTGACTTAATTCCTTTTTAGCTGACATTGGGAGTTGTGAGTTACTCTGCATCCAGCCAGCTGCTGGGAAGTGAGAAATCGAGCACAGAGAGTGTCACAAAATTCTCCCACCTCTTACCCGAGAGCCTTTAAAACAGTTTTGTTAAACACAATGCAGCAGGTGGGGATGTTCAGTGGTATTTTACAGGCTCTTGTACCCTCCTGCCTTTTCATCAAGACAGGTGAAGCCACGATACAGCACAAGTTCCTTTTTAGTACCTTTATGTTTGTTACATTCCGTCCATCTTTTTTTGGCCTGAAGAGGTGACTAAGCGGAGAGGAACCACAGTGAATTAATGATTCCAAGGGGAGCACTAGCTGAAGCAGAAACAAACCCCTGGAGTTCAGAAATGAGAGATTAAATTAAAAAAAAAAACAAACAACAATCCCTCACTTCTTGATTAATGGCTTTAATTTATTTTGTCTATAGTATGGAGGTATTTTAACCAGTGTAAGAATGCATTATTTTTAATACAGATTATTTAAATTAATTTCATAATATGGTGTAGTTGAGGTAGTTCTGTAAATGTAGTGGGACCTGTCAGGGTGTGTCTTGTTGTATTAGGCTAGTTAAGTTTTTTGCTGTCTGATTGCAGTGCTCTGTGTTCAGCCTTATGCCTGAATTGTTTTCAGCTGCTTTTGCACAACACATGCTCTGCCCTGTCTTAATGGGTAATTAGTACAAGCCAAGTACTTTTACAGGATTTATTTAAAAAAAACAAAAAAGAAAAGCTTCCCAAAATAACACCTGAACATATGCTAAAGGACAAAAAAAAGCATTAAGGTATATGCTTTAATTCTAAAATATGTATCATCATGCTTTGGCATCTGTTATTCATGAGCATAAAATAAAAAAATGATTACTTACAGTGATTACTCTCTTACTGTATGAAAAAACAGGAGCTAGTTCTCTAGGCATTGTATGGATTTCTCGTTTGAGTTTGTGAGTTTCCCCCAAACTTTGTTTTTATTTAGAAATGTTTCTATTTCCCCATTTTTCTTTTATTTGTCTTCTTCACCCTCTACACCCTAGTTCTAGCTTCAGTTTTACCCAAAGTTGATTTGAATTACACCAGATTGCAGCAAGCAGAGAAGGCTCAAATGGAGGCTGAGGCCGAGGATGAGAAACTTAAGCAGGAATATGTGAATAAATCTGAAAGTCTGCAGAAAGAATTCTCCCAGAAGGAGAAACAGCTGTAAGTATATCATTCCTGTTTGGAAAAATAGACAGCAGTAAACATTCTCCATTTCGGTATGTCCTGTGTCTTGATACAGGCTGGTTGTTGATGAATGGTTTTGAACAGAATGTAAATACTAAAGATCTTCATGTTAGGTACTGGCAAGGTGGAAGGAAATATGCCATTCCAAGAAGGTCAGGCTACCTTTGGGCGCTTCTGAAGTGGTGTGCAGCTTGAAAGGAGGGGAAGAACAGCATTATTTTCTGTCTAAAAGTGCCAGCTTAATTCACAAAGAATTTGTCATAAGTGGGGGAAAATACATAGTGTAGTAGTAGTAGTAATACACACACTTCTAACAAAACCCACAAGTATGTAGTAGTAAAAACTTAAACACAAATGGCTTAAGAATAATTAATCAGGCTTACGGAGAAGGTAGAAGTGGTTTAACTTACCACTGTGCAGGAAATAAAAACTAAAAATCCACTGGGATAATAAATACTAAAAAGTAATATAAAAGCCAACCCTCTGCCCTTTCTCTTGTTAAATGCTTCAGTACTGATTTAAATAAATATGTAATGTAAAAAGCTCCCTGTAAAGGCAGGTGCTTTCCCTGTTGGGAAAGATAACAAGTAAATTATTTAAGGCAGTGCAAATCTGCGGCACAACAAGGATTGGGACTTAAAAATTAGTGGTTTCCAATCCGATTATTAGCTCACCCTGCTGCCTACCCTCTCTTACAACTCTGAATGTTAATAAACTTGTTTAACTGTCATGACAAATGTTCACTTTACTACCACAGTCATCTTTGCAGATTTTGGCAAAAGAACAGTTCAGACCCCAGCCTTAGAATTCTGCAATTCTGAAACCTCAAGGTCATGTTCACTTCTGATCTTTTCCAGCCAGATGCTGAGGTAGTGTCCCAAAATGTAAGTCTTTCCTTTAAAAATGGTTTGGGTTTCAAAACAGGAAAATTAATGTGGATACAGGTTTTCCATCAAAACTCCTTGCATGACTACTCTCAGGTTGTTTGTTTCCTTTTTTACTGTGTTGGCACAGTTTGGCAGATCTAGAAGGTTGAAGTGTGAGGCAGTGTGAAGAAGGCAGTGTGCTTCCATCCTTTTGTTTCTCCATAACATTCTAAACACCAGCTCTTCCATGAAAGTGATAGTGAAATTCCAGCTAGAGTGGATCTTCCATCGGAGTGGCCCCAATTCCTTCAACTGGACTCCAGTTAAACTAATTGAATTTACATCCTTCTTTAAGTTGAACCTCAGTTACGTAGGAACCTCAATAAAAATAGTAACTTAAAAGTGCTTCCTCCGTTGTTTTCAGTTCAAAATGTTATAAACCTTAGTCTAAAATAGAAGATTCACATCTAAGGGTGTAATATTAAATAACTGTTATGGGTACCAGAGATACACGTAGTCATTGTCTGCATCACCAGTGGCAGTGTGATCGGTTTGTGTTACTTTAGAAACAAGCTGTGTAAGGTTAAGGGGGATTCCCCATATGCACTTCTTAAAAATACTTTAGAATGTTGTGGTTAATCTTCTCTTCCTCATTTATTAAAATGGTCTGCTCTTCAAAATGATGCCATATTTTTGGTCCTTTAAAGATGTTTCTTTTTAAAACTATAAGTGACAGCGTTTTATTTATTACACTGACGTCTGAAATATCATATCGATACATTATTTCTGCTTTAGAAAATGTGTGAGTTGATAATTTGTTTATTATAATAGTATATTGCACTCAGAAATAAACTCTTTTTTATTTTTAAAAAATGATACTTTTTTGCACAGTGATTGTTGGGTTTTTTTTTGTTTTTGCGTATTCTAGGCTTCAGCTGGAAACAGATTTGAAGATAGAAAAAGAGTGGCGGCAGACCTTGGAGGATGATCTTCAGAAGGAAAAGGAAACTGTATCTCATTTGAGAATAGAGACCCAAGAAATAATTACCCTCAAAAAAGTAAATTCTGTAGTAAAACTTGAGTAGTAATTTAGAAATTGGCTGCAAAGTTAATTGTGGACTTTAGGCATGGTATTTTTAAGAATTTCTGCAAGTAGATAAGAAAGATGAGATTAATGTATTCTCACAAATAGATTAAGAAAAAAATGGGGTTTTTACGACCCATTTAGTCATCAGATCAGATCTGAGAGCTTTGAATAAGGAAAAATGAAATCCTCATTTTCCTTTCTCAGTTGTATTGAAGACTCTGTCTTCTTATCGCAGGCCAGAAAGTACTTCAGCTTCTCTCCGACTTGGCCTGCGTGGCTGTATAGTGGTCTTGATCTCTGCAATCAATCGCTTTTATTTTCTTCCTGGAGAGGAGTGCTGAAGCAAAAATGCTTCATCTCTTGGGGTCTAAGAGTGTTTAATCCTGAGTTGTTGCTGTTTGGGTTGAATTTGGGAATCTTAACAGAGAGTGTAATGGGTCATTTATTCACTTGGCTTTCTCAGTAGGATGTGCTTTGGGTAGTAGGAGTTTTCTAGGCAGGAGGCAAATAGAATTTTGAGAATAATTGGTGTTTATTGTTGTTTTTTTTTTTTTATTTTATTTTAAGGAGTTCCTTAAACTTCAGGAAAAGAACAAGCAACTGAAAAGGATATGTCAAGACCAAGAAGCTGCTCTCCAAGAACTGGCCTCCAAGCTGAGCGAGTAATTTTGTTATTCATGATAATTATTATTTTTGTCATATATACTTGAATTAAGAAAAATAATAGGCTGGTGGACACGTGCATTAGACTGTATTTGATGATATTACCTAGCTAGTTACCAAAAAGTAGTATGTCTAGTTAGGTCAGGTCTGTTTAGTTTTATTTTCGGTTGGTGGGCTAGCTGTGAACTCACGGCTAGTTTAGTGCTCTAAACAGAAACCCCTGATTTAAAAGGTTCCAGGGGCATTAGGAGTTGTTTTGTGTTGAAAACGGTTGGCGAGTTTGCATGTTGTGACGTTCCCAAAGAAGAACTCACGTAGAAGAGGACAGCTCTGGCTCCAGCAGGACAGCACTTATCTTTTTGTGAGGATGCCTGCTCATGGGTCCCTTTCTCTGAAGAGGTGAAGATCCTCTGTAGGACAATCCTAGGCCACTGTTAGTAAGTCTGTAAGGCCCTTCAGACTATAGTGAGCAAATAAGCTCTGAGCACAGCTCTTAGCATTATTGTTATATGTTGTTAAAGTTTAATTAATGATCTCTGCCTTCTAAGTCATTTTGCCATGATTAATATGGACTTCCATGCCCTATAGAGTAATGTAGTGTATATATACAGTGACTCAGTCCATTCTGGGGGTAGGCACTGGGTGGCTGTGGAGAGGCTGGTTTCTCCATAATGACATTATGTGGTCTTGTTCAAGCCCAGAAGTTTAAATTCTGGTTTTGTACCAACACTGTGTGCTAAACTTTAGGTATTTGCACAGAGTTATGCTGGTACAAATTTCTCTTGTCCTCTTGTCTCTTGACCTCAAGTAAATTTAGAGATGTTTAAAGGTCTCTGAGCTCTTCAGAGAGGACTTGTCTTTGTGTAGTGCTTAGTACAGCAGGGCGTGATATTGATAGCATCTCCTGGATGCTGCTGTAATATAAAATACTAACTTAACTACAATTTTTAAAGTTGCTAGACCGTAACTGACAATATAGAAGTTTGAAATAGCATTATCTTATTTTTTAGATCAAAGCTGAAAATAGAAGATATAAAAGAAGCGAACAAAGCCTTGCAGGTTAGTAGTATTTGGAGGAAAGAGAAGCTTTTTTTTTTTTTTTTTCACTATTCCCTTTGAAATACTTTGTAAGCAGGAATGAGACGACTTCTGTCCAACAGCAGCTGTTCAGAAGAGACTCATTGTATGGCTTCCTCCAGTGGGAAAGAATCGTCGACTCCCTGTAGCCTCAGGGGAAAAAGATGCTCAGTTGCTTTTGATTTTTCTTGTTTGATGTACAGCTCTGGATTTTGCTACTTTCCTTGCATTGGTATACTCTTATATAGAGTTTATCGGGGACAGAATATGCAGCCAACTGATTGTAGATTATGTGCTACTTCTCAGTGATCAGTAAATATTTGATCATGCTAGGAATTAAGTAAACTTGTAGCACCAAAGCTGATGAAATATGATTTGTAATGTTGAGAGGTTTGGAATTTAAGTGTTATGCAGGGAGCACTTGACACTTAAGAGCAGAGATTGTGTCTGCACATGTTCAGTCATGTGGTATGTCACCTTGTGTATTATTTCAGTCCAAGAAAAGGTGTGGAAAGTGGTTTTGTTGAGCACATTCCTGGTTTAGACAGAAGGAAATGAACAGTTCTTGACGTTGTCCTGGTTTTTTTGTTTTGGTTTTTTTTTTGCTTCTGTGCATCTTGGGGACTTCCTGCATGATGGGCAGGGCAACAGGCTTCAGCTCTGAGACGTGGATGCCTTTCTGCTTTTCCCAGCTCAGCCATTGACCAGCTTTACTGCTTCGAGCGTGTTCTCTTTTCACCTATTCCTGCTCTGTCTTGTCTCATACAGTTTTGCAGTGTTGTGGAGGGGATTTGTATTGCTTTAGGGTGTCTTTGTGACATGATGCTGGTCCATTCAGGCAGTAAATGTACTGATTTGTCTTGTCCCCTGGAAATCAAGGTTTAACTTCATCAGATACATATAGTTATGATTTTTTTTTTTTTTTCTCCAGGGCCAGGTTTGGTTGAAGGACAAAGAGGCCACACATTGCAAGTTATGTGAAAAGGAATTTTCTCTTTCCAAAAGGAAGGTAAAACTCTAATGAAATTTCTTCCAACTTGTTTACATGTGTTATGAGAAAAACAGTAATTATCTTAGAGGTGTGGCATGAAATGTCAATGCTCAGATGAGTGTGTAGTTATTTTTAAGATTCTTTCTAATACTTTGGTGTGTACAACGCAGCTGGGTCATCATTGCAAAAGAAACACTGCCTTTTGGTGAAGTGCTTCAAAGGAACATACCTAAAATTATTAAACCTACTATGTGAAATCATCATCTCCAGTGCTTGTCAGCTCTGGCACTGTTAAAATTTGACACATGGAAGTCTTAAGAAATTATGTGTTCATTATCATTTTTAAGTAAAACGTGATGTTAATTTCAATGCTTTATTAATGTGTGCAAGAATTTTTATTTTACCTTTTTATGTTAGATCTTGATTAGCTGCCTGACACAAAATCATTACTCTCTTGAATATCATTGCTTATATTTTTATATAGCAGTGTATTCTTAATCCAGGAATTGAACAGAATCTGCAAAGCATATATATATGTGTATATAAAAATATATAAATAAAAATATATGGTCCTAGGCAAACCCTCTATCTATCTGTGATGCAGTCACAGACCATGGTCTGTCTAGGATTGCGCCATAGGTTAGGATTTAGATGAATTATCTTTTGAAAACTGATTCCACGCTCATATCAAAGAAGTGGAAGGAATCCCATTCCAGACTGCTCTGTGTCTATTGTTTGGTGGTATCCAATTGTCGAGTGTATTTCCATTGCAAATTTTATTTTTCTTTTCGTTTTTCCCCCCCTTTGTTTAGCATCATTGTAGAAACTGTGGTGAGATCTTCTGTAATGCCTGTTCTGACAACGAACTGCCTCTGCCTTCTTCACCTAAGCCTGTTCGGGTCTGTGATTCCTGCCACGCCATACTTATACAGAGGTGCTCTTCTAACGTGCCATGAGATTATTTTCCCAGATATTTATTACCTTTTGGTATTTAGCTAATCTGATTTAAAAAATAAAAAAAGCCAACTTAAAGAATGTACAGCATTATTTCCAGAATTTCAGGTAAGCAATCTAGAGTTGCGTTTTCAAGGTGTTCTTGGAGGAGTTACTTGTCTGCTTCCTTCCTCTTGAAACAAATAGAGACAGTGGAACCTGATACCAGAAAACGCAGGTGTTAAAGATGCAGATAACAATATTAATCTAACAACTGTCTCCGAAGCTCTTTTGGAGGGAGCAGGGAAGTTTAAGAGGAGACTCAGCGTTAACATGTATTTGATGAGTGTCTCAGTCATTATGATGATCTTGAAAGATGATACACTTACCTGCTTTTGCAGGCTGCTCTGCCACAAGCCCAACCTAATTCTGCTGCAGAACGTGCCTGTGATACGCCGTTGTGAAGCAAAACTGTGCGGTAGCTAGTTTTAAATTGTATTTTAAAAAAGTAATGCAGTTAATGCAGTGGTCCAGTAAGTTGTTGCCAAATAACATATTTGTTCACTTCCCCTCAATGACCAAGATTTGATACATGCAGGGATATTGCACTGACAGCTCTGTGGCCAGAGGTGTAAGGGGAGAGACAGGTACCAAGCGGTGCCTCTAGGCATTGCGTGAAGGAAGATGCATTTTGCTCAATGATACTTTTGAAATTAACTATTAATTTGACATATCCGTGTTTCCATTAAAAGAGAGACGTCTGTCCCAAAAATTACGCCTCACATTGTCTGTAACCTTGAAGAAGAAGTATCTTTACATTGTTTCCGTGTAAGTTGTGCTTCCGAGCTTGTCCATGTAGTCACTAGTGAATCACGGAGTGAATCTGCCACCTAGGATTAAATACCAGGGACCACGGCCTTTCTGTGTTGGACAGGGAGGTTCTTCCTTATTTTGTCATCATTTTTCTTAAACTTTCAGAGTTTCTTCCCAAAGTTCATGGTTTTTTTTTTTTTCCCAGAGCACTTTTGAGTACATCTAGGTCTGACCGCTCTTGGCACTGATATTCTGTGAGAACTTCTGCCGGAATGTGAATCCTTATTCTTCCTGTAGGCAAACACAAATACATCCATTGTTAATAACTTGTCCTCGCTTCCACCTCGCTGCACCGGAACCCGTCCACCCTCTTCCCTTCAGCTGCTCACCCCACGGGCTGCAGCCCTGCCATCCCCACGCTCTGCCCGCCGGTTCCTTCAGCCGGGCGCTTGGAAGAGAAGGGAGGCTTTGAAACAGGTCTTTTAATTGGTCTTGCACTTCGTTTAGCTTCGCTTTGTCTTCCGAGGCTAGGTGTTCAGTCAATATCCTAAAAGCTAATACACCTGGGTTGGTTGGTTGTTTTTTTTTTTAAACACCTCGATGTAGTTGCTTATGTAGCTTTTGTAAAGAGAAATGTTTTTAAAATTACCCGATGTAACTTTTTGTAAAATACAAACCAAATACTTGTAAATCTGTAAATAGCTTTTGGAAGAAAAAAAATAATAAATTTAATTGATCTGCAACTGAACTGTGGGAATAATGGCACTTTATTTAAATTTGTAACTCAGATTTATTTTAGAATATTATTTCATCATGACTTGTTTGAGTTGCTTAGAAAGTCCTTGCATACGTTAGGAGATGGACCCTGATGATGAGGAAACAAACCCAGGTGCTGTTCACGTGCCTCCTGGCACCATTCCCAGTGTTTTCCAGTGGGCTTTACGTGGGGCAGGCGTGGAGGCAGCAGCGTGTGAGGGAGGAGACAGATGATGCCAATAAGTACCTTTAATAAGTAGCTTTTCAAAAAGTATGCCACAAATAAAATTAATTTTAAAATAGGCAAGCTCTTAAAAAGCAGCATTTCCATCACACGCAATAAATTAAATGTCTATTACTTAATTGCTGTCTCCTCCCCTCTGTGCTGCCTTAATTGTGTTGGGAAAAGGTCATTGAAGCAGCAGGTGATTATTCAGATGGCTTTTACCGACTCCAAGCGGAACTGCCACGAACCAAATGGTGAATACTCTGATGTTCTGTGTGGTTTTATTTCCCTTTTAGCATCAAACCAGGTACCCGACCCGCTTTGAGCAGCCTTTTGGACCACGCTACGGGTGGAAGGGTTCGGTGGAAGGGACGGGGCAGCCTGAAGGGAGCCGCTGCCCCACGCCGTGGAATTCCCTTTGGAAGGACCCAAACTCGGGGTGTTTCCCGCCACCCCCTGGTTACACACACGGCAGCTGGAAGCAGGACTCCCAAAAGGTGAGTCTTGAACAGGCGGTGGCGTCCCCTCGTGAAATGGACACACAAGGGATACCTGGGTGAGGGAAGGGGACAGAGCTGATGGTCTTTACGGAGAAGACGTGCTCCCATTAATTGCAGATTTCCCCTACCTCACTTTCCTGCCACTGGGTTAACTCTTGTCCTGACCTCGGCCACCTTAGCTTTATGAAAGACCCGAGTTTTTCCAGCAGCAGACCAAGAACCCACTAGTTTTTAAGAGCACCCATTTAGGATCACAGGTGGTAGGATCTCCTCTGCCCTCCCCTTCCTAGCCAGAACCGCTCTGCCAGTTACCCTCTCCGCTTTTATTTCCAGTCACTTTGACACAAGGACACACCCTCTAGTGAAATAAACTCCATTCTCCTCTCCCACAAGAAGACATTTATTACAGATATAACACAGTACTAGCAAAACAGGTGACAGACTTTTCAATACCCAAGATCACATTTGACAATTTTAAGGGAGGCATTGAGGACAAAGCAGTTAATTTGGGAGATCACACTGGCTCAGAAGAATAAATACCTTTTTTTCATTACACATCAGGTATGTTAAGTGTCTTCAAACAATAGTTTCTTACATATCTTACATGTCACAAATGCGCAAAAAGTTTTATCAACCTGGTTGGGTTGTGTGTTATTTCACAAGTGTTGGGCTTGTAGTTATTTTAGAGATGCTTTGCTTCAAACGAGCTCACCCATTTAATGGCTTGTCAAGTTTGGAACAAATACAGACACATCAGGCATGTGCAGCCAAAAAAAAAGCTGAACCATGTTTAAATACAATAATTTCACTGAAGAAAAAATAAGTTGCTTCCAAATCCCCCCCCTCTTCCCAGAAGCAACGTTTCTGAAAAAAAAAAACCAAACATCAAGTAGATAGTTTTGGATTAACTCCTATTTGACCTATTTCATGTTAGCTAAAAGCTGAGCCTAGTGGTTTCTTTTGCTTGGCAAGTTCCAGGTGTGAAAGGCGGTACCTACAGCTCTACAGCAAAGCGTGGCAATCAGTGGTGGTGCTCGGTTTTGTGAGGCAGGAGCCTCGGGCACTGCTCCTCGAGGCAGCTGAGAGCTGAAGACGAGGGCAGGTTCTGGCAGGACAAGGAAGGAAGCTGGAACAATGACTTTTAGCCTCCAGAGCTTTACACTGCGCTGAGAAATTTACTACATACAGCTTATCAAAAGGGTTTAGGAAAGATTGTTACTAAACAAACTATTCGTCTACCTTTTTCCCCTTAAACAAGTGAATTTTTCAAACTCATTCACTACACCAAAATTACATGGAACTGAATCAGTGTTCATAGGAGTTACAGTACAACCACCTTTATTAAACCATAGTACAACATCTTAAACCGACTGTAGTCTTGAATATGTAATACATCCTTAGGAGTAACTAGTATAAAAAGTATCAACATCAGTGGTTTGAATATAAAAATTTATTTAAAGTCAGAGTATGCAACAAATAAAACCTACAGAAAACAGATTTTCCCATCACAATCTGTTGCTTACCAAATAATATTGTGAAAACACATTCCTTCAGTCATTATAAAGTTCTTAAAATACAAAAGAAATTAAATTTTGTAAGAAAGTCTAGGAGACCAGAGACTGTTTCTTCCAGATGTTTTGCAGAAGCAAGGCTATCCTTCAATACATTCCACGCCAGCCTCCTCCACCCATACTGCCTTGCCCATAGTATCCTCCACTATTTCCACTGCCACGACCTGCAAACAATTGACACAAGGTCACGCATACATACCTTAAAAAAAGAAAAAACGTGATGGGTAATACAGAACAGTTGGTTGAAGATGACTCAACTTACACTAAAATAACAATACTTCCACCCTAGTTTTTCAGACAAGCATTTGCCGCAGTAGCAAAACGCTTAAACCCCCCGACTGATGCACAGTTTCAATGAAACCACCACCCCCCTTCCCTTCCTCGCCCCACGCAGGCTCTGTGGCAGAGCCCACCGCCCTGCCCCAGCACCCCTCGTGAGAGAGAGGGAGCAGCATTTTCACAGAATAAGTGTAAAACAGAACTATTACTTACTATATCCGCCCAAGCCATCAGGAGTTCCGTATCCGCCGCTGTAATTGCTACCCATTCCCATTCTCCCAACGGAGCCGTAACCCTGATCTGAAACGCAGGAAGAGCATCGTTAGAAGCCTGGAACTTATCAGACTTGGCAAAACGTCAGCTCAGTCTGGAATCGATGCGTACCCATTCCATCTCTGCCGTAGCCTCCCATTCCAGAGCCGCCTCCAGCAGTTGAATTCAGAAATAGTTCAATATATCGATGCTCTGTAGGAAACAGAACAAGCCTTACTTAAGTGCTTTCAGACACCGGAAGCAGAGAGATACAAAGCAAAAAAACACAACCCCAACTTACACGTAGCAGTTAAAGGTGAGTTTAAATGTGATAAATGGCAAAAATCTTATGGTTTGTGTATTTACTGCAAAGCCACTGAAGGTAAATGCAGTTTAAGCCCTTCTATACCCTGGTCTGTGAAAGCTGTAAGTGAACGTGACACTCACGCATGTGATTTTTATCCTTGGACATGGCAGCTACTGCATCTTCATGTGTTACGAATTCCACATCTGCCTCTCCTGTGGCTCTTCCATCTGCCCCAATATCAATGTGAACTCTTATAGGATTCAACGGTGAGAAAAACTAAGAATAAAAACAAAGAAAGAAATCGCATTAATGCGGGATTCAAGCCAGGTAACTTCCCCATCCCAGTGGTTAGTGGAGCACTGCATTAATTTAATCTCATCCTACCACATAAATTTAATTACTAATTTCCGAAGTATTACTTAGTGATAGTGGACCTTCAACGTTAAGTCAATCTACGCTTACAATCTATTATTATTATACACTTCAAAGAGCTCCAGCTAGAGCTTGAGGAGCTTTCTTTAAAGGCAAAGATACAAACAAGAATTCCTGCCCACACACATTGCTTTGAGCAGCAAGTTCTAAGATGATGCCATCCTGGAAAACATTTACTTCGTTTATGAGGAAGCGGAGCCAAACACATTTCTCAAAGCAAGGACGTTTATGGAATGCAGAAAAAGCCATCAATAGGACTGCTCTTCCTTGCTACGGAACTCCAAGAGATACCAGTGATCTGACTAACAGCCTTTTTACCAAACACTACATGTAAGTACGTGCTACTGAAGTGCTACTCCTCAGCTTGTAATCACCTGCTCTGAATCAAAGCCTGCAGTCTGGGCCCTGTTCTTGGACAGTCTTTAGACTAAAGAAAAGAAACCAATAAAATACATCTCAATTTAAACCAAAAACCAAAACAGAACACAAGCTTAAGAATGGAGTTCTGCATATGTAATATATAGCTGCAACTACTAAATGGGGAAGCCTCCTGAGGAGAGGCTGTGTTTAAACTAGGCAGATCTGCCACCCTGACCTCTTACCAGTAACGGGACACTGTCCCCTCCAGCTGAACACAGCCCCCTACACTCCTCCCACCCTGGCCCTCCTTAAGTAAGTCCCAGGTCAAACAACAAAAATATAAACTACAATCAGAGTTTTGTATCTGCTATTGCTCTTTTACAGATCTCTAGGTTTTCAGTTAAGCTCCTTAAAATGAGGATAATGATTGCAGCAACTGCTTTCTCCCCCCAATACACCTTTTATAGAAATGAAAGGGCAGAGATTAACGTTAAATAGTTTGGCTGACTTCTACAGTAATCTTTCCTCAGATATTACCTTTATAAAAACTCGCCTACTACTAAGCTTTGTAAAACTCATGTGAAGGGCTATGACTTCGCTTAAGATGTATTAGAGTTATCAATCACTTGTTTAAGAACTTTAAGCAAGCTTAGAATAGGAAAGACAAGAACACGGCAACTCTCAGCATTAGGAAGCCCTTTTCCCCATTGTACTTACATTTGCAATATCATTTTCTGTTGCTCGAAAAGGCAGTCCTCTCATGTGAACAAAGTGACCGCCACCATGGAAACCTGAGCCAGCATCTCCACCGTAGCCATGTCCTCCCATGCCTGTTAAAAATCCCAGAACAAACAAACCCATACACCTGTAAGATCATCGTGAAAAGCCAGAAAAGTCACCCCCTCGTTTCCTGAAATAATTCACTTCATGCCACTGACCAGAAGATGTTTACACTTCCTGTTTATCAACCCAGAACACTTAACCAGAAGATGTTGTAAGCAATAGATTTACATTTTCCTGAGATCCCCTCCTTTTAAACAACTTGCTTTCTTTACAAAATAATCTAACGAGGCAAGCAATGACTTCTGTCTTGGAAATACTATGTCTTACAACTCAAATAATATGAAATGTTTCTTTACCTCTCCCATCCCTCATTCTGTCATCATAGCCATCGTTTCCATAGCCATAGTTATTATAGCCACCATAATCATCAAAGCCACCATATCCTGTGCAATGGAGAGAAAGAAAGAAATGATTACATTATTACCCCAAATTCATGGAGCAATGCACAAGAGTTAATATTTCAGTCTTTGGGCACCCAGAAGTTTGCAAACAGCCTCTACAGACTGTTAAACCTGGACTTCTGAACACAGTGCAAACATAATATTCCTTTTATACAGTAAAAGGACTGAAACATGCAAGTGAGAGATCAAATTCTGCTGAAAAGACAGTTTCCTTATTAATTCCATTAATCTTAAATACTAAGCCACATTTTTTTGATCCATTACAAATCAAAATGTTTTGAGAGAAGCGTGTCAAACCTAAGGGGTACTGCAGCTACTGCCATTTCTTTATTTCTTGACAAAGACGTCAGAAACATGAAACTGACAACAGAACCTCCGTTCATTAGATTAACATACCACCGTCATATCCACCACCTCCTCGACGCATTCTGTCATACATACTTCCACGCCCAGCTCCATAATAACCCCCTCTTCCTCCTAATGGTCTATCATATGGTCCAGGTCGTTGTTGTCCCATCATTCTTCTTGGCATGTCACAGAATCCTCTGATTTCGCTCTTACTACTTTTGAAGATTTCAATATATCTAATAAAAGAGGATTTTCAAGGCACCAGTAAGAATACATGCATAAGCTGTCTAAGTATTATAAAAGGCCATACTATGTTTTCTATAACTAAGTGTACAATCCAATAGAAGTGACTAGAGATACCATACAACTTAAGTTTCTCCTCAAAACCATAAGAATCTTAAGTGTATTAAAAAAAACACAACAAAACACTTTACAGTGGCAAAAATTACTATGTGAAAAGTCTAGTTGCATGAATTAAGCATAAAACATGTCTTTCCAGTATGAGAAACATACTGTTGAAAAACAATGTCCAGCTATAGTAGCATTAATCACAAATTACCCTACGCAAGAACGATTGAAACAATTTTCCAAGTTTAGCAAACTACCCAGAGCAATACTGTCTCCCCCACCCCCCAAATCTACTGTATTTCCCAAGTTAACTTAGGATCAGTTATAAAAATTCTTTAAAACAGCCAGTTCCATATAATGGTCCCCAACCCCCCCAAAAGCATTACTGACCCACAACCCCCAAAAATAAAGATTTAACACCATCCCAAACTCTCCATCCCCACCTGTGCCCTATTCTTTCCTTGTGTTTCCCCAGAGCATTTTCTGCTATCTCCTTTGAAGCAAACTGCACGAAGGCCTCCCCTGTGCTTCTCCCCTGGTAGTCCAGCGTCAATGTTATCCCATTTGGCACGATTTCCAACCCTTTAACCCAAGGACAAATAACCCCATCAAGGGGAACAGTGTTAAAGGCTGAAACATTCCCATCTGTAGCAAATACTTAAAGCATATCTAAACAACAACAACGAAAAAAAAAACCCACCTCGTTTCCCCCATCACCCAACCATACAAGCCAACAATCTTTCATTAAACATTTATGGATTTAGCCATACTTCTTTTCCGTTTAAACTATGCAAAAATACAACCACCTAAGTTACATGAAAAAAATATAGCTACCAATTAAGCAATTTAACTGATCCAAATGCTAACATTCAGGTTATCCCAATATGCATAACATATTTACCACTTCCATCAATTTTGATACATACTGAGTTTTACTACATCTATGGTTATTCATACTTCATTTACAGGGCGTAATTCGTAATTAAGTTATTTTAACACAATCCCTCCCATCCACCCCATTAACGGCTAATACAAATTAGAAAGCGCATAACGTTGTGTAAAAGACACAAAAAAATTCAAGTCACTATATTTCGACTATACTAGAGGTACCTTGGAAAAACTGAACAATCTCTTCTTTGCTGCAACCAAATGGCAAGCCTCGAAGTCGTACCACTGTTCCATCATTAGTTGTATCATTTGGCCCATTGTGTTTTCCGCTCCAGTCCATCTTTTATTCAAATCAAACCCTAAGGAAAAAAAAAAAAAAGAAAAATTTTGAGATTCCGTATATGCTTAAGTCCCTCCCTTTAAAGGAAACCCGCTAGTTTTAATTCAGAAAACTATTAATAAGGATAAATAGCTTTATTTCTGTTACATATTTTAAATTGTATTTTGTTATATCTAACCACACACATATCTAGACCAACCCTAAACTTTGTTAGGGAACAGGCCGTGCAGGGAGGGCAGCACGTGGGGAGGCACAGCACATAAAGCTCGTTATTTACTCAGAGCACATTCAACATCCGCCCTAGACGGGGGGTTTTGTTCTTTTTTGTTGTTGGTGTTTAAGCGTGACAGTCGAAGAAGGGGTAGGAACCACGCAACGGTTCCCGCGTGGAAACACAAGGCCTTCCTTTGTCTGCGAACAAAGCGCCACGGACCCGTTTGCTTTTTGTGTGGGTGTTGTTTGGGTTTTTTGTTTTGTTTTGATCTTTCCGGAAACTCCGGCGATACATTACCTCGAATTACCACAGCCCAGGACCCTCAGGATCACCTTGAGGGGCAGCGGGGCCGGGGCCGAAGGCGGGCTCAGAGCACCGAGACCCCAGCGGGGACATGGGGGGAGCTAGAGACTGTCTC
>JAHREE010000128.1:418153-539427 GCA_033628505.1 Tringa tobata
GGCTCAGCGACCTACGCAACGCGGATGGGAGGATGGCGTCCCGGCCGCCCAGCTATCGCGATAGCCACGCCGCCCTCCTCAGCCCCGGCTGGGCGGCACCCGCGCATGCGCGCCTCAGGGGAGCGGGGGCGCGTGCGCATGCGCGGCGGGGCGGACGGCGAGTTCCCGCCAATTCCTCTCACGACTCCGGCTGAGGGGAGCCGGGCGCGTGCGCGTTGGGCTTCCCGGCTCTTGGCGCCAAGCGGACCTGGAGCTCGGCCGTTAACGGCTGCTCAGTTAACGGTTGCCCGGGCATCGCCTCGCGCAGGCCGGTCGTCCCCTCAGTGTGTGTCGCTGTCCGGCTGCCGCGGCTCGGGAGGGAGGATGGGAGAGGTTGCCCGCTGTGGGCGCACGCAATGGCTGCCCGTCTCTCCGCGGCTCGGCCGCTGTGGTAAACCCATGGCCGGCCGGCCGGGGATGGGGGGGACGACCTCGCACAGCTCCTGCCTTGGGACAGGCTGGGCCGGGCGCTGTGGTGGAAGGGCCTCTAAGGGCGTTCTAGAGGTTGCGCAGCAAGCGATGCAAGAGGGAGGTTAAAAATCCGCGTTAAAGTGATTTAAAACAAGCGGAGCGCTGGGGGTGTGGAAGGGGCCTTGAGTCCTTGTCCGTCCTCGGAAGTGACGGGCTGGGGGGCCGCTGGCTCCTCCTGCCGGTAGGGAAACATTAACCTGGGGTGCTGCTCTCCGTTGGGGATAAAGCAGGTTAGAAAGTTCATTGCAGAAAACAGTTCAAGACTTTAACAGGCGCAAATGACAATGCAAATTCCCATTTTTACGGTTGATGCCTTTACAAACCGGCCATTTTCTGGAAATCCTGCGGCAGTTTGTCTGCTTGAAAATGTAAGTTAAAAAAAAAAATTAACCATTTTATGAGGGACTGCAGTGGCATTTACCGTTCTGTACTTAACCTGAGCACCCAGGACTGCATTAGACTTTGCTTCCTTTACTCAGGGGTTCTGCTTGCAAGAGTTGTTTGTAGTTGCTCCAGAATACAGAGAAATTAGCACAGGTGTACTCCTTTTCCATCAGGATTATTTCATACAAGGCGCTCTTTATTTTTGTGGAGGTTTTTTTCTTTGTTTTTGGGTATGGGTTTTCTTTTTGGTGTTGTTTTTTTATTTTAAGGAATATACTGGTTTTCTTTTGAGTTAAGAAGAAATGGCTTAATTTCTTGGATTAATGGCCAATGGGTTCAGAGTGAACTCTGAAAAGAAATGCAATAACAGAATCACTACTTGATAGGTTTTGAATGAAGTGTTGAAGTGTGGGTTTGTTCCTCGTGTGGGGTTTTCGTGTTTCTCCCTCATTTCTATTTTTTCTCTTTCTATGGAAGGGAAAAGGAGTATAGAATTGGATCTGAGTCTTTCACCGTTGGTCTGTCAGTTTAAACAGCCATTTTTCACTGCTTCAAAGTTGTGTGGTACTTTTAGTGCAATTGACAGTAGTCACCCTCCTCATCAAGCTGTGCTCAACAGTTGGTGCTAATTGGTACCCTTTAGACCATTTCTACAAAAAAACTAATTATTAAAGTGGATTAGAAATTTATAGGTCTTACATTATTTGTGTAGTAACACTTGATGAAAATTCTAAGTATGAAAATATATGTAGAGCAGTCAATGGCAATAGCTTGTACTAACAATATGAATCCTTTCTAAATATTGCTAAGCCTATCCAGGTCTCATACAATATAGCCTGCTTGCCAGATCAGCTAAGTTATGATTGAGAACATCTCCCTTGAGATGTATTTTTGGACCCCTAAAATCTAAATGCTACCTCTCAGAATGAACTTACTTTAAAACTTCTAATTGCATTTTCACATTAATTTTACTTTATTGCATTAGTGTATTGTGAGGGCAACTTATTTGCTTGTTGCCTTTGGAGTGTTGAGATTTTAAAGTTTTTTTTTTTCTGTAGTACCTGAGGCTAGAGGCTTTAGTGTCAAAGTTAAAGCTGAGATTCAGTTAAAGCAGGTTCTAATACATAATTTTATACTAAGGTCCAGGAAAGTATGGTGCAGCAAGCAGCAGTATTTCTGGTCTCTGTTCCCTTCAGTCTCAGCAGGTGCTTTACAAAAACCGTAGTAGTGCAAGAACGGCAGAACAAGCCCTTTCAGTATTTCAGAAGTGCCACAGGATGGCAGTATTTCAATAAAGTTCTATTATTTTTAATAACGTTTTGGTTGGTCTTTATTCTGGTTTAGTATCTTTAGAGTAATTCACAGAACTATTTCCCTGGAATAAAGGAGAGGCACTTGTCACTGTAAAACGTTAGAATATTGTTTCATTATATAGAATTCACTCTGCAAGTACAGATCTATGATACGCATCAGTAATTGTTTCGTATCTGTAGTATGGGGTCGTTGGCTGAAAAGGATTATAGTCATTAAGGGAAATAAGTAAAGCTAGGAGGGTGAGTTTTTATCTATCAGAGGTTGAATCTGACTAGGTCCACTCAGTACTTTGCTTTGTTTGCATTTCGATATTTTAAAGACCAGGTTCTCAAACCTGGGCAGTCAGCATAATTGTGGGGAATGGAACAAGGGTGAAGTAGAATTTTATACAGTATCTACAACTCGTGGATCCTGGGGTCAATGTTCACTGGTTTAAATCTGCAGGCAGTTAGAGCAGAATGTAGCCCTAGCCATTACTACATACCTCTGGCTGGCATGGATTTTTCAGAATTATAACTAGAGAGGTGTAGTTGGTGTTCTAACGATCAGGTTAATAATGACTTCTCAGGGTGACTTTAATTATGACTTCAAAAAAAGGTTTGTGTTCATGGAAAGACAAAGTTTAGGGTTTTTGGTGATTTTATTTTCCATGTATTCCAAGAATTTCTAAACTAGTAGGACAAATACTAGAAATGCCCAAGTATCGCAATGATTGAACTAGTTATTCTGTTTTATGCTTAAAGTTTTTTTTGACTCTCACAAAGTATTTTGAACTAAAAAAGAATCTATGTTTTATTATAATAGAAAATGAAATGACTGTATTTATTTGATAGAAAGTTTGATTCTGTGGTTTTTGGCCTGCTTTTAATTGGGTTTGTTGTTTCATCATTAGGACTTGGATGAAGATTTGCACCAAAAAATCGCAACAGAAATGAACCTTTCAGAAACCGCTTTCATCAGAAAACTGCACCCGAGAGATGACTTTACCAAAAGTGAGCATTTATGTTTACTGACCAAAATCTCTTACAAGGGAATAGAAAGACATTGTGGGTGCATTTATAAGGAATGGTGCTAAGACAGCCAAAGCAAAACCTTTGAGTGGTGATGTATCTTACTTAAGATAATAATAATAAGCTTTTTGCACGCGGATTCTTAAGGTATTTGTGCTGCATATCAAATTCATTTTATAATATGAAAACATTTATTATTAAAAATTAGACTATTTGTTTTAGTGCCTTTTACTAAATAAGCAACTCGTATGAGAAAATCTAGAAATGCTGTGTGAAGATTCTTCAATTAATAGATCCATTACTACTAATCTCCTGGAGTAATTTCTTCTTATACAAGCAGAAGAATAGAGGACAGAACGATCTTATTCTATATGCACAAGACTGCAGAGTGAGTAGAATCTGGTTTGGCTGTTCAGAAAATCATCACTGGGATAACTCTAAGAGTTTGTCACGAAATCTCATAAACTATCTGTGGATCAAATATTGGAAAATGCATGTTTCCAACAAAACTGGGAAATCTGAAGTTACCCAAAATAAAGACATTAGGCTGCTTATTTGATTGGTTTGAATGAAGGGACTTCACTGGTGTTCTTTGGTAAGGCACATGTATACAATGCGAGAGGAAATGGAGAGACACTAGGCAAAATACAAAATATCAGGCAAATACAGAGTCTGGTCAAAATCATGTTGTGGATTAGTTTCCAGCTGAATCTGCTCACTTTGCAGTTGTGTGGTGGCATGAGCTGAGGGGCTGGAAACTTGGTAGCCTGGAGTTAGATTCCAGGTGAAGGTGTCCTGTTGGCATGCCCTTGCTTTGATACAACATGGTGGAAGAGAGAGATTACCAGCTTTGGGGTTATCGGCTGTCTGAAAGAGGCCCTCGAACAGTATGCAAAGAAACTGTTCTTTATCATTTGATTGTTTGTTCAGGGAGTGGGATTTTGTACAGTCTAATTAAGAGGTTTTTCTTAAAGCAGTAACTATCATCACTTACTCCTATTGTTAATAAATTGGAATTTGTTTTAGGGTTACACTAATTGCTTGAATCAAGAAGTGATAATACTTTTCATTTTTCATGTTGACCTTGCCAATATGGTTAACACATTTATTTATTTATTTTTATATATATCCAACAGTATATAAACTCCAGCTTCTTTCTCATTAAAGTGCTTTTGATATTAATGAGACTAGAGTTTGTGACATCAGATCTACACAGCTGCAGAAGAGGTGCACAGGTTTTTTTGAAGGAATTTAGTCACTGAGCTACACCTGAGAATGTGTGTATTAGGGGGTGCTGGGAGCAAGAGGAACATAAGAATGTCATTTACGAGACTATTATCTGCTTAATTGGTGTAGTAAGGGCTCCTGGACAAAGAGTTTGTTTCTGCAGGAGTTTGAGTTTGTGATCAGTGCATTTCATTTAATTTTAATTTTTAAAAATTACATTATTTTAGGGATACATTGATTTACAAGAATACAAAATGTCTTCTCAGTCTGAGTACAGCTGTATGTCTCAAGCATCCATGGAGGTGTTCTGGGTCACAGGGCTTGTCTATCCCTGGTCAGTCGTGGCTGACTCAGTTTCCTCCTGCTTTCAGCCACAATTTCCACTTGGGGGAGTGCATTAACACCACAGGGCAGGCTCACAGCTGGGTTCTGTGTCTGCCCTGTCTCAGAGCACTTCTCTGCCCATTAGTTTCATCCACTAGGTTTTATTGGAATTGTATTTGTTTTCATTAGATTGGGGACTCTGACTTTAATGCACTAATTTTTCACAGGGGTAATGACAAGACTGGTGGGTTTTTTTAAAAATTGTTTCTTTCTTTTGCACCTTCTAGTTATGTTTGTATGGTAATTAAAATATCTATATTTTCATAAATGTTATCTTAAATACCGTGGTGCAAGACCTCTGCAAAAGCTACAGGAAACCACATATAGTGCACTTGGGTTCCAGTTCTTTTAAACAACAAGTAGAAATATGATTTCTAGTGAAATGAAGGGGTAGTGTACATTAAGGGCTTTTAGCAGACTTGACTGGTGGTTTGAGCAAAATGATTGTTAACTGACCTAGCTCTGATATAGATTCCATTATACCAGCAAAACTATCTTTAACCCCCAAAGGGTAATCCAGCCTGCAGGTGTATCGAGATTATGACTGTGACTTCATAGGATTCTATAACACACGAGGACATGGAGGCTTTATCGTATACTTTATTACAGATTACCACAAATACCACAAAAATCCCCACTAGCAAGTATACCTATGATTAATGAAGTGAATATATACACATTTCTCAAGCTATTACAATTATCATCTGTGATCAACAGTATAGCAGGAATCAGTAATAGCAGCAAGAAGTATATATATGATATTACAGGTTACTACAAACGTATCACTAGTCAATAATCAAAGTTATCGCTAATATAACAGCAGATATACTTACGATAGATTACTTATATGTATATATATGGTATGAAGCACATTTAATAGATTCCAGGGGGGAGGACAAACAGATCTCAGAAGGAGGACCCAGCCATCCCAGAAGTGGGAGGAAAAACCAAACCGAGCCCAGAAGTGGGCCCAGAGGGGGACCAGTAAAATAACAGTCTCACTTCAAAGATGATCTGTGTCATGGAGTTTGGAGTCAGCCCTGTGTTCCTGGCAAGGGTTCATGATCCTGTGTGTGCAGGTTGAGAAGGTTTGTGTAGACCTGTTTAGGAAAGGGAGTCATATATGTAGCTCTTGGAGAGAGAAGCTCCATTTTGAATAAAAATTAAATAATTTTAATGTCATAGAGACGGAAGAGAATGTAGGACAGCACCACTTCAAGAAGCCAGTAGATGCTGTTAATTTCTATATTTTCACCTGGAACAGCTCATAGATGATGGTGTTTTCTATTCTCTCAGACAAATTTTTATTTTTCCAGACTGTTCCAGTTCTTTCAGTTACAACAGCCAGTGGCAGTTAACCAGTTTTTACTTTCTCAGGATGTTTTCCCCTTTTTCCAGACTTTTTTTTTACTGATAAGTTGCTGTTACAGTTTGTTGGTTTTGTTCTCACTGATGATATCTCGGTATGTCTCTGGTTTCTAGCTACACAGCAGTGCTTCAAAGCTGCCAGCTGCCTTTCTCAAGGTTGTTTCTGGTTCCCAGGCCTAGTTCCCAGGCCAGCAGGCATTTCTACTCTGCCAGTCATTTGCTCTTTTAACAAAGTAGCTTTCTTCCCTTAGTGGTAGACTCTTGTTGACTTGACTCAAAAGTAATAGCTATTCCAAAAATCAGTACAAAATAGGTTTCTAAAAGTGTGTTTAAGACTAACACTGATTATCGCATGCATTTTGATTAACTGAACTGTCATTGCTCTGCATAAAGTTTCGAGATAAATTGAAGAAATAGATTTCTTCCACTTAATAATGTTAATAAACTTTATTTTTAAGGTTCCTGCTTTGGACTCAGATGGTTCACCCCAGCCAATGAAGTTCCTCTCTGTGGTCATGCTACACTTGCAGCATCTGCTGTGTTGTTTCATGTACAAAGTATGTTTACAAGCTATTTATTACTATAACTTTTTAGAAAATTTACTTCTAGAAGATATCTATTTTCTACAACAAAGGCAATTAAATGTTGAGAACATTTAGAGAACACTTATGGAGGTACCTTAGGAATTGTCTTTTACAACTGCTCTGTAATTATAAGTTTGTAGTCTGATGCCTACACTTGGATTCCAGTGCCCTACTATTACTCTTGTTTAAGAAAAGTGCTAGATATGCAAATGTCATCTGGGAGAGGTACAGTAGAATTTGATGAATAGGGGAATATTCCCCTCTCTGTTAAAAGGAAATTCCCATTCATTCCAAGAATGTGCAGGAAAGATTCGCTGGTGATTGCTGTGTTTATTAGCCTCAGCAGACTATTTATTGAGTTAGTTGGGAGTTTTGTCTGAATATACTGAGCTGCTCTAAGAGCTATAGTAATTTAGATTCAAATTCTTAAGTTTGGTAATGTTCTTTCTCTAGAAAACACAAATTCAGTTCTCACGTTTGTGACGTTGAGTGGGGAATTAAAAGCCAGACAAGTGGAAGATCATATTGTCCTTGACTTACCACTTTACGTAACCTACCCGCAGGTCAGTCAAAATTTTATTAATTAAAATCTTTCAAGGAAAGTACATCTTTATGTTTGTATGTGTATATAAGTATATCTGTCTATCTATAGTTGGATAGATACATATATATATACGTTCTATTTTTTACAGTGTGGTTCTGTTGTTTTTTTTCTTCAGGTACTTCAGGAAGTAGAAGAGTTAATTAAGGTAAAAAAGAATCTATATGTGGTCTTAGAAGCATGTTTATACTTATATATAAGCTATATATATATAAATGTATATATATGTACTTATACATAGGATATACTAATTTTTATATATTAAAATGGCTGAAAAGTGGCAATGTGGCTTTGCTTGATGTACTCCTGAACTTGAAACACTAAACTTTAAAGGTCTGAGTTGTGCAGTTAAGGAAATGGAATACTCAGTAATGCTGGAGTTGAACTTCTGTCTCCCACTACCATTGACTGGAGTGTCAGTGTTTATTTCACTCCATTTCCAGCCTATTATATGCACGTGAGGGCAATCTAGTGTCCTTGCCCTCTTCTAGGTCCCTCAGTTTCTTTCCAAGTTGACATAGGCAGAGCTCTTAGCACCTACTCATGTCCCTTCACGCACTTAATGCATTTACTTTTCGTGATTGCGTGTACTTGAGGACTGCGTGAAAGACCTTGCATAAGCCCAGTTCTAGCAGGGAATTTGTTCCGTGAAAATGTTAAGGAAATAATACTTCATATTCAAATGATGATGTATTCCTTTGTCTTTTCCACCAGGCAGCCGTTGGTGACATGATTGTTCAAGATCTGCGTTACTCTCCTGACACAAAGAAACTTTTAGTCCGCCTCAGTGATGCTTATGACAGGTGTCTTATACTTTTTTTTTTTAAATCAAGTGTGCAGAAATTGAGTCTACTTGTTTAGCCTCTATTCCTTACTCTCTAGGCTCTTTTATCTAGCTTTAAAACAGGTGGAGTTCAAAAACTTTCATTGAAACTCCTGTGCTAAATAGTTGTTTTATCTTCTCATGTGAGCTTATTGAACCTGAAAAGCTACATAAAATCAATCTGAAATCTGTCTCCAAGTAAAGGAGGTGGAGGAAACAGTTTTAATGATGTTATATTTTCCCTGTCCATCTGAGTTAAAAAAAAAAATAAAAAATCTAGTAACCTAACAGGAAATTAGGAGTCTTGCTTCTCAAAGGAAGAAGTAATAGTCGCATAGCTATAGAGTTCCACTTAGTGAGACAGGGCACATTGGCAAGAAGCCATGGATTTGTGTTCCCATTTGACTGTAATCTTCTTACACATATTTACCAGCATTATAAGTAGCTTTATAAAGAAATTCCAATTCAAATGATTTCAAAGCATTTGTTATTCTCAGAGAGCTGAATTTCATTGCTAAGTCAAATATGATTTGGATATATATTGCCGGAACATGAATTCTTTAATCAGGCCAAATTACTATTACTTTTCTTGAAGTTTGGTCTAACGTTTAAAGATTGGGCTAGTGGGGAGATAGAAGTATTCTCAGTTGAGTACTTATTATTTTTACTCTTTCAGACTTTATTTTGTAGGGGGAAATCTGCACCTTTACAGGCTTCAGACTTTCATGTTGTAGAGCCATGAATTCCATGAAGGTCTGAATGGTGTTAGTTGTTCGCTTGCTCTGAAAGGAGATGGAGTGCTTACTCTTTGCATTCTGTAATGATGAAGTATTTCTTTCAGTGATTAAAATGTTGAAACAGAAGTGTGCATTTTTGTAACTAATATTCCAGGATGCTCTGTTTTCAGAAATAAATAGGAAATGCATGACTTGAACTTTTTTTTCTGCTCACTCAGAGTGTACTGAATTCAGAGTAGTCTTTGGTCAAATGCCATTGGGAAGACAATGCTAGGAATCTTGTCCACTCTTATCATTTTACCGTGGCTGTTTTGGGATTGTAGAGAAGATGATTTTGTAGTTTTTCTGCTCCTTTTCAATATTTAAATTAATGTAAAAATGAAGAATATGGACTATTAAAGAGCTATAATTATATTCAAGGTCTGTGTTGGAAGGACTGCAAGTGAGCGCACAACGCTTTTTGTCAGCTGAAAAGACAGGAAAAGTGAAAGGACTCATACTCACTCTTAAGGGAAATTCCAGTGGAAAACAGAAAGGCCATGATTTTTACTCCAGATATTTTGCACCTTGGTATGGAGTTCTGGAAGACCCTGTTACAGGTATGTGTGTGATAAACGACTCTTACTCTTGTTTCAGTTCAATTAAAAGTTTCTTACTAAACTTCATTAATCTGGTTTTGTACTTTGGAGCCTTTCTTATAAATTATAGTTTTATATCGACAGCAAGAGCGTGCTCATTAAACTGAAAACTTTCATGGCTGATGCCAACTCATTCAGAAGAAATCCTCTCTTGCTGTCGCCAGGCCACATTCCTGTGCCTTCTTTAGATCTTTTCCCTGAAGTATTCCAATTAAAGAAAAGTGAGAGACTAGTTTGGTATTGAATGAGTATTGGAGTAGAAGTTCATATCCACTTCTGTTCATGTTCTGTATTTTTTTGTGTGTGTGCTTCGGCTGAGATCTTCTGTACATTCATGACACTTACTGTGGATATTCTCAGGCCTATGAATAATGTGAACTCAAGGAGTTGTAATATTTAGGGGCAGGAAGGCTAGTTCTCTGCCTGTTCCCTTGATGTTGCTCTCAGTAAGTGTCATGATTCCTGCAGAATCATGTTACTTGCTTAGGTACCAGTTAATTATAGGTTAATTATTAGTCAGCTGAGAATTTGGTCAAAAATGTTTATTAAATGTTTTGCTAAATAAAGAGAAAACTTTCTTTGTTGAAAGGTTTACAAAGAAATATAAGCCATGTATTTTGGTTATTTTTTAAGCTTTCAGTCATGCTTTCCCGATAAAGCTGGAGAGAGTCTGATTAACATATCTAATCCCAGAGCTCATTTCTTAGCATTTCTGGGAAGACTAGTAGATATGTAGGAAAAGCTAGAAGTTTCCTGAATAGGTGAGACTTTTCTAGGCTTGTTATAGCTCACTGCTGCTTGTCTTCTGTCTTTGTGTTCTTTCTTTTGTAGAAACAAATCTTTTTATTGTATTGCTGAAGTGTACTTTCAACATTATTATGGCTTTGTGTTATATTTCGTTTGTAATGATTTGTTAATAATGCTCCATGTCCTGATGTCCTTGAGCCCTGATAATTATAGTTACTTCACTGTAGGGTTTCCAGCAGAGTGTCTTTGCCCCTAGCTGCTAATGTAGACTGAAGCAGCATCTCTAGCTGTGAATCTGAGAAATCATCCTAAGTTTTTAAGCCATCTGCCAGTCAGGAAACAAGAAATTAATTGGTCTTTTAGCTTTCAGAAGTTGTGGTGAGACCTTAAAGATCTCCTTGAGTTACATCCTGATACTTACCAGCATTCAACACTGAAAAAAAACCTGAGGTTTTGGTGTGAAAACTGTTAGGAGAGGAAATGCCTTAGTTTTACAGTGACTTCTATCCACCTGTTCCTATTCTTAAAAAAATATCCAGAAGCCTGTTCAGCTTTTTGATGGATGGCCATTCATATTTCACTGAATAACATCATGTTTAGATGAATAATATTTTTAATTTAATATTTTGAGATTCTATTATTACATTATGTTAGGAAGCTTCACTTCTGGTGAACAATTAATACTTTGGCTTAAGTATTTTAATCGGTACTATTTCTTATTCCTACCAGTTGTGGCTAATCATGAAGCCCTCACCTAGGCAACACTTCTATTGAAGCCAGAGGATGAGGAATTAATACTGTTTTGTCAAAGATAAAAGAAATGTTAAAGTATTCTGTCAGCTGTGCAAACTCTTCAGTATTTTTGTCCTAGACACACGTGGCATTTGATTTGTTTATGGCATTTACATTTTGAATGTGCTTGCTCGAGAAAGTAGTGATTATAATTTAATTCTGTACTCTGTTTTCCAATTTCTTTGAAGGATCTGCCCATGCTGTTTTAAGCAGCTACTGGTCAGAGCAGCTGGGGAAGAAAGAGATGCTCGGTAAGAGATTGTTTTCTTGCAAAGCTGCCCACTTATGTAAAAGTTACTCACTGTATTATTATTATTATTACTACAATCCAAACTGTAGCAATAACTCCCTATACATTTCCTCAGTATTAATGGTATATTATTTTGTGTGTGAGGTAATCTTTAAAAAATTGTTTGCTTTCCTACCCACCAATACAATACATCATGCCTGCAGGGAGTTTGAAGTCTCAGTTTCTGGATTGTAACTCTCTGCAGTTAGTTTTTGGTCTCAGCTTTTGGAATTTAGTTCTCATGACCTTTCATCATAACTGAAGCTTGGTGAACTTCAGAAGCTGTTGGTTTCGTGTGTTGGTTTTGTGATTGAATTTTACTTTACTTCTTGGTCTTTATGGCTTGCACTTTGGGTATTGGGGAAAAAAGTAATTGGTATTTTCACTCACAATGTGTAATTTTCAGTTGAATTTGAACATTGTTTTCCTTTCCCTTCTTGTATATTAAGATGAGTTTGAAAAAAGTCATGAGGTTTCTGCCTGATTTTGGAATTTTCTTCAGAATTATTCCAGATTAATCCCTTCAGTATCTTCTTAGGAAACTTAGGGCCTAGAATAACTAGTGTTGTTATAGCCACATAATAAGAGATGATGTATTTTTAATGTTCAGATTCTACTTACAGAAGGCGCTTTATGGTACAGGTTTTTTTTCTGGTTTCTGTTGCATCTGTGTATTTAGGTATGAAGATCAGTTTTCCTCAGGATGATAATCTTTTTTTACATGGTAGCAAGGAAGGATATAAGAAACAATAGTCACTTACATTACAAGAACAGAAAGAATGTGACTGACAATAAATATATAAGAATGGGGACAAGATTTGTGGGCATTGGCAAACTTTATTTGTTTGTAAATTATTTGCAGTATTACTTTTAAATGATTAAGCTTAAAGGAATTTGAGATGACTGGACCTCTGAAGTCAAAGAACAGATTTATTGGTAATCTATCTTTCAATCACTGAGATATGCTTATTAAGTCACATATTTGTTGTTAAGCAAGAAGCTGAAGAACTTGGTGGAAAAAACCAAGAGAAACTGTTAATACATGACAACACTAGATAAAGAGGCATTGGGTGTCTGTTTGCTTCTCGTGTGTTCAGTGCTTTGCCAGAGAATGGAAGAACAGCAGAAGCAAAACACAATACCCTAGTCCCTATCTGTTTCTCTAAGAGGGGGCAGGGAATTACAATTTTTGCCTGCACTGACAACTAAGTTTTTGGTAACATTTAGTTTAGAACACAGATTGGATCCTTGATCTAATACTGTTCCTTGTCCATAAAGGTAAACACTTTCCAAACAAACAACTATCGTAAATACAAGTCTTCCTAAATTTGGTCAAATGAATCTCAAAATGGATTTTCTTGAGAATTATAAGCTTTTCAAAAGATCTGTTTTGTGCTGCATAGACTGGTATGGTAATCCACAATGACAGAGACCTTCTCCATCATTAATTGAATGAAAGGTTTGACGTTCTATTCCGAAGGTCTCATATTTGCATCACATACCTGTGGTAGTTTCCATAGTGTTGGGGGAAAAAATCCTAACTTATTTTCTGAAGAGGAGAAACTATCTTTGGTAATGCATCCTTATGAACTAACTGTTTCTCAGAAGATTTTGACATTTTCAGATGTTAATGTGGAATTTAAAACCCTTCCATGCCATCTATAGACACTGCTTCTTTAAGTAATCAGAGAGGAATTCTGTCTGTATTTTTAGATGATACTTTCTACCTGTTTTCATTTTGTATTTTGTATGTACTGTGCCATTTCCTCTTGTAAACAAACTTCTCTCAAGCAGCAAAGACAATTGATACTGTAACTAGCTTCTCTAATATGTTTGGCACAGAAAAAAAGTCCTATTTGCCCACAAGATAGACTTTTTTTTTTTTTTAAATTATTATTTCATGCACATATATATTTCGTCAAACTTCTTTTGTGGTAGAAATCATACAAAACAGATTTAAAGAGAACAAGTTCATTTGACATCTGATCAACTTGTGGTCTCTATGTGTGTTTATGAGAAATAACTTTTCCTTACATTCATGAGGGGTATCAGGTAGTACTGGGGCAAATCCTGTTTCTAATGAGATCGTTTGCAAATGATGGCTGGCAATCAAGAAAACTGCATACCACCAAAGGTTAATAAATAAGAGCATATTTTGACTTTTTAGAAACCTTTGTGGTAGCATCTGTAATATCCGATACCTGTTATTACAAGAACAAAGGAAGATTTTCTTCCATAAAATGAAAGATCCGTTATTTCCAAAATAGATCAGATATGAAATAATATAAAAATGAGGAACATTAAATCCATTGTCAGATCTCTCTGGGTATTGTGACCTCCAGGAGGAGGTCAGCTGCATCTCTACTGAATTATGAGTCATAATTTCCTGTGTTTGGGTTCTCTTCCTACTTTTATTAGACCAAATTGTCAATAACCATCCCCATGAACTACAAAGAGAATTTTCCAGTCTTTTTACAAGGTGAAATACTTTATGGCCTTTCTTGAAACTATGTACATATCATTGAATTTAAACTGAATGTTAAATCAGAGTTCAGTATCAGTCCTTGCCTTTTTTTTTCATTTGAAGAGTCTTTGCACTATTTAAAACATTGTAATCTCTCATATCAGATGTATAGACTTTCATAATTGCTAATGAATGCAATATTTAGCAACTGTCTCTGTATCCAGCCCTTCACACAGTTTTCACATTTCTAAGATAACATTTATAAGCGTGCATAAGGAATTCAGTAAAACCAAACAGATTATAGAGGCCTTTCCAAATTATTGTGAAGAGAAGGTAATCTCAGGTGAAGCTAGATGAATCTTTCTGAACCTGTTTACTTCAGACAACTTTACGTATTTGTGGGGAAATTTTGGTTCTTGTTACTTCTTTCCTCTTCTCTGATTCCTTCCCAGTACAGAGCAACTTTTATAGCATTTGAGGTTTTGTGTTTGGTGGTGATTTTTTTTTGGGGGGGGGACCACACGAACCATCCAACGAACCAACCAAAAACCAAGCCTTACTTTAATAACTGTAAGATCATACTTTCAAAAATTTTACCAGGATTTATTTCAATACAGAGTCTGTCCCATCTTCTAACTTTTCAGTCTCCTTGCCCTTTTTTTTTCTTTTTATGTGAAGAAATTGCTTTATTCAGGTAGAATTAATCTACCTGTATTTAAGTTTTTGCTAATTTGATTTCTCGTGGAGTGAAGAGTTTTGCAGAGTTGTAATTGCAGCTTTCATCGTTCCCAGGTAATCTCAACATAAAAATTGACCACATCAGAATTACACGCAAGTGTAAAATTTCTGCCAAATGTTCCATGCAGGTCTGTCTACTTTCAGACATAGCATGAAATAGCAATGCTTCCGTGCAAGAGAAAGAAAAGATCAAGTGTTTTTTTCATATAAACTTGGGTAAAATTTTATTTTATGTCTTTGTGGGTTTTTTCCCTACTTTGAATGTTTCCCTAAAAATAAAATAAAAGGGACCAGTGTCAAGACAGTCTCAGTAATCCTGCCATGAAACACAGCACTTGGTTCCACGTCTAAAGAAAGAAAAAAAACAAAACCTGACCAACCTCTGAAGGTTTGAAATAATTGATCTCTTTTATGCAAGTTTGCTCTCATGAGAGAGTGGGAGAGTTTATCTGTGTATTAGTATTGTGTATACTATTGCCACTCAACTTTAGCATGTTCTGGATATTTAAGTGTCCAAAATACTCCAATTGAAGGCAGTACTCCATACATAGATACTGATGACTCAGTACTCCATACATAGTTCTGATGACTTAAAAACAATATCTTGTGGTTCTATAAATGGAAAAGAACATAAATTATCAAAATCAATCTTTCTATAGCTCCTGTTTCCACTCTTTTGGAGTATTTGCCTTGTCCGAGAATCTAATATCCTGTTATAAGGAAGAGGTTTCTTGTCAGCTGTGGCTGAGAAATGGTTTTAAAGTGTACAGTATATATGCCATCTGTTAGAGATCCTACGCTTTGCTGTGACCTGAATACAATCTCTACCCAATTTACAAATTGGGGGGTCATGAGGAAAAACATGCCCTTTGGCTTTAAACAACTTTTGCAGTTGTTGGAAATCCATTGAATAAGGAGATTGTGAATGTTAATGCCTCGTCATCCATTTACAGCCTTTTACAAAAACACCACTATGTGAAACTCAAACCTTTGTAAATGCCATCTGAACCAGATCATTTTCTGATCAAGTAGTCCTGCAATTGAAATTGGATGACTGAAACAAGCCTACAGAGTCAGTGTGCCAAGTCAGCCTTATCGTCCCACCTGTATATGACTGAACAGTTTAGGCAAATGTTCAGTTTTGTAATTATTTACAAGTGGGAGGTTATTTCTCCTTAAACTTTATCCAGCCGTATTAAATTATATATTCAGGATTACATAGATCAGTGTCTGTTCCTGTCTATGTAAGAATTTTGTGACAGCTGAAGGAGCATCTATGTTCCTTTGTAGACTTTTTCCACTGGCTCTTTGAGTTTTATTTACCCGTTAGCTAAACACATTCTTTGACCCTAGTATCTACTTCAGACGTTCAGTACTGATAAAGAGGTTCTTCATGCTCATGCAGATAATAGTCAGGTGTTCTGCCTTCTTACCTACAGAAACTGTCTATCCCATGAATGGGAGAATTCAAGACTTCTTTAGATATTCAAAGGAAACTTGGTTGGCTACATTGCAGCAAACTGTCCTTCACTACTTGTATTAACTGGCATCTTTGTCAGACTCAATAGACAAGTTCTAGTCTGAGATACACCCTCAGCTAATCTTCGTTCAGGGTGTCCCTTGTACAGAGCTTTCCCTGCTACTGCTTGCTTTCTGGAGACAGTCATCATTTCCCTGAGTTTTCATGGATTTTTAAATAATTTGTGAAAGATACTAGTTTTTTAACTGTGGATTCTTGTTTCCATTTAGCTTTTCAATGTTCCCGCCGTGGAGGAGAGCTGAAGATTTCACTGCGTAATGATGGAAGAGTTGACATTGCGGGGCAAATTGCTATTGTATTAAAAGGAAACCTGACTTTCTGAAGAAATTGACACTAACAATTTCATCCCCCACACCTTCCCATTACTCATATTCTGCTGGTTATATCTTTGCTCTAGGCAATGAATCACCGCTGTCCTCAGAAGTCTCTGATTACTTATTTTCCCTTCTAAAAAATTGCTTGAAAATGCTCACTCTAATCTTCAAGATCCTTGGTATTGTTTTCTTCACTTTCATCTTGCCATTTCATATCTACACTGACCCCAGAAACTGTCCAAGGACAGCTATCTTGTTTTTTTGCTTTTAAATGATTCTTTTCTTCATTTCCAAATTCTATGTTAAAAGCCGTTCCTTCTTCCTCAATTGAATTGTAAACTTTTCTGATTGATAAAATAGTCAAACTTCTCCCATTTTCAGTCATTCTCCATGAAATCTGACTACAGTCCTTTAAAAAAAAAAGTAATCTTTTCTCTGCCATATATTGAAGTGATGCTCATATATTCATTAACTTCCTTCCATAAAAATATGAAAAAAATATAAATGGTTTAGAAATGTGCTTTCTAGTTCTATTTTATGAGCAGTATCTTTCAAAGATGAATGGTATTGCGGTGGCTTATAGTACTGCTGCTTAGTCAACATTTTTAATTAAAGCTTTAGCAGAAAGATTTAAGAGATTGACATAGTGATGCACATAAAACTGGTTAAAATCTGAAAGAAAACTTTCTTGGTTACAGCACTAGCACTTACTTCCCAAAGACTGGAGATCTGCTTCTGAATTAAAAGTTTCTCCTGTAATTTTCTTCATGAAGTGTTCTGCTTCAGCTTTTGCCACTTTTCCCTTTAGTGTTCTTGTCTTTCTCTGGAGTTATTAAGGATATTGAACTGTTTCATTTACTCTAGCTAAAACTCTGTTTTCCCTTTCAACTTGCTTTTGTCCTAAGCTTTGCTTTAGTTCTTTTTCTTTGCAATGTTTCAAGATGAAATATTTTGAACTCAGAGGCATTTTCATACTGTGGGCACAGCTGGATGCCTTTTATAAATGATGAGGAATTTAGTTGTGCCAAGTTCTCCTATTTCCAGTTACTTTGAATTTTATCATAACTAACATGTTACTTAAGCCTGAGTAGCTGGAGGCAAGTAACTGTGTGTGAAATAAAAGTTTCTAGCTCATGCTGCTACAGAGAACATATCAAAAATATGATTTAAATGCACTACAAAGCTCAAGACCTAGCAGACGAGGACAAGGAATCTCCAAAAGGAGAAGCATGTTCTTGGCCTGTGTTCAATCTTGTTGAAAATCGTTGACCTGAAATGTGGTTTATAAACATGGACTCATCATCAGATGCAAGATGTGGTATGGAGGCAGCTTAACAGCAATGTTCCAGTGACATATTTAGCAGCTCCCTTGGCCTTTCCTTCTCCCAAAGCAAAGATAAGATCCGATGACCTGGATCTTCTTGGGGAGCAATATTGCAATCTTGTTTTGCTACATTTGCTGCTTCCTACAGGCTTATGCAAAAAGAGTTAATCTAGCCCAGCCCATAATCTGAGATGCTTTGGGAAAAGAAAACAAACCCACAACTTCCTTAAGAATATAAATGAACTAAAGAAGCAATTATTGTTCACTCGTTCCCATTTAACAAATTGACAGTACAATTATTTTTTTTTTCTCAAGGGGACTAATAATGAACAAAGCCCAGTAAATTTTAAATATATTTGCTATCTGAATTTCCTGACCAAACCAATATCTTTGCTGCCTAATGCATTTTTTAGAGTTTACTACTACTTAATACCTATTTCTGTTCAGGATAGAAAAATCACCAGAGCTCAGGTGGGAGACTCTGCAGTAATGTGTTTGTAATCAACAGATTAGTTAATCAGCCATGATTTATTAATGATGAATTAATTATACCTGATTGTGCAGTTCTGCTGCCTAAATGGAGCTTTAAAGGAGTTATTTTATTAATCATCATTGGGCTAATTGCAGACACTTACAGAAGGATTGCTAATTAAACATGCAACCATATGCAAAACAAGCAAGGCTGCTGAGAGCGGCAAGAAAAAGAACACTCATTTTCTGAGTAGCAACTTTATTCTCCTGAAATACTGTGTAGTTGACCTGGTGATCCTAATTACTCACTAACACTTATTTTAATACATTGCACATTTTAACAGCAAAAGAAACTAATTGTTGTGACAAATTAAATAAAATAAAATTATTTAGAATTTGTGTGGCCTTGCTTCATGTTTTCACGTGAAGGATTTACTTGTTGGTTTGATTACCTGTAAATAGTTAATCTAACTTAACTGTCTTTATTTTGAGCAAGGTCCTGAATGCTGTCGCCTCAGCACCAAGTAAAATGTCTGATTACACTTGAAATGAGAATTCAGACTCCAAATTGCATGAGTTTCATATCAAGCAAAAGAGGAACACAGCGTTGTTTAATTAAGTTAATTTCCAAGAGCCAAAGTCAGCACAGAAAATGCAGGAAGGAAACAGTATTTAAAGGTTGATTTCTGTGAAAAGCCTACTATAATTTAAATAAACATTAGTGCCATTTGATCTTCAACCTATGCAGCACAGTTCTTAGGTCCTTGTAGCAGTAAATACAATCTTTGAGTGCTATAGAACTTCATGCAGACTTTATCATTATGGACTTTCCGTGGACTCTTTTTTAATGGAAGTTGCTAGGCTTTCCTCATTAATTAAATAAAACTTTGTTTTCTGGAACTGCCCATGTAATATTACAATTATTAACATAAAAGTTTGGATTTTAATGTTTCTTTAAGAAAATAGTTAATTTGCATTGTTTTGATTAAATCAAAATGTTGAATCAAAATATAAAATAAGTGAAGATAAATTAAGTGAATTTTCCAACCTTAAGTGGAAGATTAGAAAAATGCAATGTCTCTTTGTTTAGTGTTCCTGATGCAGAGGATTTGCAGAAATGTTTTGTGCTGCTCTCTTAATTAAGTCTGTAGCATAGGGTGTGCTTGAGAGAAATTTATCATGAGAATGTCCAACAGAAGGCCATTAAGTGAAGTGTGCCTCTGCAGAGACATAGCTGTTGTAGAGGCCAGGAAGAAAGCACTTGTCCATGAAGGAAACGAAATAAGAAAAAAAACAAACCACTGAGCAACAGAAACCATATAAGTTTGTTGTGATGGAAATGAATGTACAGCTAAAAGGGACGAAAAGAAATTGGAAAGCCATTTTTTAGTTCAGCAAGCCGTTTTTAACAGATTTGCTTAAAGGATTGGTGAAAATACTTTGCATTTCTTTTGTGTTATCTAGATAAGAATAGACAGAAAACGTATATTGAGAAGTTGTTATCAAAATTGGAAAATTTTGCAAAAGGTGGAAATAATTGATTTCATGAATGTGTACACAGCAAGAGGTCATAGAAGGGAGCCATGTGTTCCTTAATGGATAGGAGGGGAAATTAGCAACAGATGAGGCAGTTATTTCTGGGAAAGGAAAGATTTCTGTGTCTCAGTATTCATCAGAGTGACAGGGAAACATACCAGGACCAGAGGGAACCTTCCCAGAAGTAAAAAAAGGAAACTAAATTAAAATTAAGGGTGATACCCAATCAGGTAAAAATTAAATAAGTTCAATTAAAAACTGAAAAATCTGCCAATTAAGCAATTTCATTGTGACTTCTAAATTTTTTTTATTTTAATTTTTCTGGAGGAGTGGATCTGTCTTTAAAGTAATTATGAGATTGAAACAAAAATGCAGAACAAGGGATTTTTCTCAATTGCTGAGTCACTGTCCTTCTTTTCTGAAATTTACTACAAACCATAATTGAAAATTTTCAGAAGAATGGGAAAATGGAATAACAAAACCCAATATATTACCAGGGAGTTAAAAAGTATGAATATTTTCTTTTACTACAGGTCAGTTTTAGACTAAGACCTTTAGTATAGACTTAATGCCTAAAGCACAATATGAAAAAATAAACATTTCTAACTGTTGGTTTCTTTAGTGAGAGATTCTCTTTGACTCGTGTTTTTGCCTCACTGTTTGGCAAAGGAACATTTTCCCTGACTTTTAATATCATGAATCCTATAAGCCTAAGTTTTATCCGCTTTCCAGTGTTCTGTGCCTTTTTTTGGTGTTGCACCCAAACCAAGAAACCCCTTTCCCATATGTAATCTTTGTCCTGTTAAAAATTGCAGGGTGGATAAAATACATTAGGCAAACCCAAGAAAAATTCTCAGGAAAATTTCCAGAGTTGTGAAGAGGAAGGAGTTTGAAGGAGATTGAAGTAGGTTTGTGAGGAGCAGGAAAAGGAGGAGGTGTGGTGCCTGTGGAGAGACTCTGTAATAGGTGCTTAGAGTTAAAACACTTAAGGGCACGTCCTCAGTTTGCCACTAGTTGGAGTGAATGATGTGAAGACAGTTGGTGTGATCTGGGAGTTAGGTTGGAGAAGAGATGGTGTAGATTATGGTAGAGCTGGAGCAGAGTGTGAGGTGCCACCAAGCCAGGAACTGGAATTTGAATCCAAATGTATTCTCTGCTGACCTTTTGCTGTGCTTTGGATCCAAACCAAAGGGGACTTACCAGAGCACCCATCCCACTGAGATCAATTCAGGTGGGAAATTCCAGCTGGAATTCTTGAATTAGTCGTGTTTCAGAAAGCCGTCTTTCTCCATAAATATTTATGGCTGTAAACAGAAATAAGTTATAATCTTAATGATTGATAATTTCCCTCACCTATATTCAGAGAAAATGGCTCTTCTCTGAGCAAAATAGTTCTGTTTGAAAAACAGCCTTTTGGACTTTAATATATTTATGCGTAGCAGCTTTCTGAAGATGTGTCTGATTGACTGACTTATTTAACCTCACAGTCTCTGTTCTTGCCTGTGTTTTTAAGGAGTATGGTTACTACAACTTTGAGAAACCTTTCAGCAATTAATAGTTAATAGCAACAATAAATAAACTAGCCTCTTAATAACAAACTGCAGGCACTTTCTCAATAAAGTTACAATTTCAGCAGAAAAAAATGTAGATTAAAAGGAAACACCTGCTCCTGTAAATTACTATGCTGCAGGTACCAACCCAGGAGACTCTGCAGATGGTTCTGTATTTGCAAACCTGACCTCACCACCTCTTCATCAATCTCTGACTGATTGATTCTCTCCAAAGTAGAACAGACCATATCCCAAGGTACCAGAAGACACCTTTGAATTAGTCCCACTCAGAATACCAATTAATTGGTACTTTAGTTTCCTTTTTGAAGTTCTTAACAAGGAACAAAGACAAAGAAGTCAATGTTCTCATCAAGCACTAGCACTGACTAAAAGGTGTACAGTCAGGCAGCTCCAGGAAGAGCTCCGAAGGGAATTGTACTGCAGGAGATGTAATCTTCGCTAGGTTTCCCCGCTGACTGGGAGCGTGAATTAAGTTGTGCTATGCCCTAGGATTCTGCAATGGACAAAAAGAAGGTGGAACCTTGATCCTTAAAATGATACCGTAGGAATTCATCACTTCAGGTAGTTTTCCTTGCCAGCCAAGAAAAAGTAGAGAGATCACGAGTTCTGTATGTTCATTTCCCCTCCTCAGTTGTTTTCAGGGCTCTTAATTCTTTTATTGAGACTCAAGATTGATTATGCTGGTCTTTTCCTAACTAGGACAAATTTTCTCACGTGCTTCCTCCAATGAGTACCTATGCAAAGCCCTTGTACAATGTATTGGGACCAGTCTAATCAGTACATCCTTTTCCTTTGTGAAAGAATACATTGGCACCCTTTCTGGAAAACAGCCCTTCTGAAAAAAAAATAGACACAAGCTTGTGTTCCTAGAAAACAGCTCTTCTGAAAAAAAAAAAAGATACAAGCTTGTGTTCCCTGTCCAGTCTTACATATTCCTATTTTGTCACCCATGCTCCTCAAAATTCAGAGGAAGACAGAGTGATCTGGTGATACATTTTGGGCTTCAGTAATACCAGTAAAATATTTGTGTTTGTTTCCTCTTTGTTGGGCACTCTGAATTTTACAGCTTCTTTGTTCTCTGAATGCCTGAGATACGTTAAATGACTTCCACTCACCGTAAAGAAGATACATGCCTTCCCTGAAGAGAAAGATTTAGAGAGTAAGGGAAGTTAATCTGCATGCAGTTTGGCAGAATTCTTTGTAGTTTCAGTCTCTTCTTGGATCCCAATCTTGGGTTATTAGTTAACTTTGGGGAGTCTTCTCTGAGTTTCATAGATGCATACGTATAAGGCCATCCTCTAATGTGATGATCTGAGCGCGTATCGCAGACAGTTAATAGTCTGCAGAGCAACCTGTGTGCTGAAGCCAATGCTTTGTGATTTAGGTATAGCAGAAAAACATACAAATTTAATATAAGAACAGAAGCTTATGAAGAACCCATAATATTCCTTAGTAAAATATCTGGGGATTTTCTGTTGAAAATATATTCTCTGTTTGCAGTTCATGGTTTTCAAACTTCATCCTACATCTATTGGATCTTTTTGGCAGGTTTGTCTGTTGGATTTAATAGCCCTTGCTGTAAAGTTTGCATTCATGACTTTTTGATGCTGTAGAACTTGGGGCTGGAAGTTTTCCTCCTGTTAGACTCTAAAAGTGTCACTAATTCTTTAAACTGAGTCTTTTTCTTTTAAGCTGTAAGTAATACATACCTTTTCACTCCTCAATCGTATGTGAAAAAGACCACCTACAACAGAAATATAACAGCCTTACTGCATTTCTTCCTTTAGGAATTAACATCCATGAGTAGTTGATGACATAAACCACAATTAATGCAATTACATGAGCAAGATTGTGTCATCTATTTTGTTTATCTGAAAGGAAACCCGTTTAACAGAAGTGTCTGAGTATATTGCTGTAAAAAGCTTTTCATTTGAAATTTCCACTGTGATATTAATTAAGTCTGAGAGAACTTACCCATCCTCAAGTTTGGATAATTCCAGAGAAATCTCACTAAAATCTGATAGAATGCTGTCATTAGAAATTAATGAAATATCTAAAATAATAAGGAATGAAAAGAAGCAACTATCCTCATGGGAGAAAAAACAAACAATAAGCTTTTTGGTACCAAATATTCAGTTCTTTCTTTTTCTATATGCATTGGATGAAGTGAGCTTTTTGCTTTTCTAGTCATGATTTAGCAATTTTTATTCTATGGGAAATATTGTCCTTTGTGCATTCTAAACCCAGCATTACATATTAGCAATCACTACGTTAAGTGTTTCTTTATTCCCAACCAGCTTTACTAGTAGCTTTTAGAATATATCTGTCACATCTAATTCATTAGAGTTTGGATATGTGACACTCAGGAGATTTGGAAATCTGAAACATCAAATGTTACCATGTGCCTAACTAGAACATCTTAATCTTTTACAATTGCATGTCTTTTGATGAAAAAACCTCTGTGGCGTCCCGCTGTCCGTTTGGACAAAAGAGCAGCTGTGTTATATGCCTGTGTGCATGTGCGCTCAGCTGTCTATGGCAGGATGCAAACCAATAGCACTCCAAAAGTTCCTAGTTCATTTGGAAAGCATTAATTACAACATCAGCCCTTACAGTTAATGCTGTAAACTTTTACTTAAACCGAATCTGGATTACTTAATTTGCATAACAGTTTAACTATAAATTTAAAATCTAATGGTAAAGTACTATAAAAGTGAGATCTCTCTATATATTTGTATATGTATCTATCAATTTGTTTTAAGGTTTCCTTTGCACATATATTTGATCCTTGCCATTTTTCAGTAAGTTTCAAATTTCAGCAAGTAAAGATAAACTAGTTGTAAAAGATTTTTTAAAAGTAAGTAAAAATGTGCATATGGAAAACACAGATTTTTAACATGTGCCTCCCAGAGAAGGCATATGCTATGCTTTTTTTAGGCACTTTCTAGTTCACACTAACAGCATTATAAACTGAAGTCCTGGATGACCAAAACTTACAGCTATTTTTAACTTTGGACACTTGATTAGTCCCATTAACTGCAGTAGGATTACATAAATATGTGAAGTTAAGCATGTATTTAAAATTAGTATATAGAACATCTAATTAGAATTCTCATTTTGTTTACTAACAGGATTTTTGTAGGACATTTCTTCACTTAATATTCTAAAACATATTCATAGTATATTTGTGTGATAACTATTGTGTATTACTAAAAGGAAAGAAGTTAAGTTCTCAGTAGTGTGTTTTAAAATATAGTGTACCCTTATGGATATACAATATTTAAAATGCCATGAGAGAAGATTTTTGATTTACAAAACTGAATGCATTAAATCTGAATGCTATATATCAAAACATTTGATCCATTATTTAAATAATTTAGCTGATTTCTTTAAATATGTATTATTCTGTATTTAAATAATTTAACTGATTTCTTTATATATTTTCTTCTGTATGTATTCTGTATATATTTCTTTAAATAGAAGTGCCTTGAAAAAGACTCTTAGCTCACAATTTTTAAAAAATGTTACTAAATATGTTATTAAATAAGAGAATTCTTTTATCTCATTTTTATGAAATACCATTTGACAGTTCAGATCCTTGAAAATGTTACTGAAAATACTGTCACCTCTTGTTCGTACATATTTCTTTGGGTGGTCATATTTTTTTTTCTCTATTTTTTGCAGTGCAAAAGTTAAAGTTAAGAATGTTTCCAAATAAATATCTGGACTACACGGCCCTTACCCCAGAAATGCTGTTGTGAAATACTCAGATAGTAAGTACATTTATGTAACAGTGTTGCAAGGATATAAAGTGAAGGATAATCGACAAAAGTCTCATTTGTGTAACAGCTTTGACCCATTAGGGGCTTTTAAATCATGCATCACTGACTTCAGGGTTGCCGTTGTCAAGCTACTTACAGATCCTAGTTAAATCAGGCATTTCATATTTTTGCCCTCATTCGCTTTTGTTTACCAGCAGGAGACAAAATATTTAATTAGTTTTGGGGCATTTATAATCTCCTCTGGGCCAGCTCCAGCCACAATGCTGGACGCCACTTCTGAGTTAATTCCAGTCAGGCTGGCCCCTCCAGTACAACATATGGGTAACCTATAAGCCTTTAGCAAAAGTTGCAACTGAACTATTAGAGGGGTGGGACCTCCCTGCTGGGAAAATACTGCGCAACAAAGCAAAAAGGGGCCAGCGTCACCAGTGGAGGTCAAGGCAACACTTAGACCAAACAGCATCTGGCAAACTGTGCCAAGTAGAAATCAATGAGAAGCAGGGCAGTGGGTAGTAATTTTATGCCTGTTCGCACAAGAAAATAACTCCTACTGAACTGAAAAATTATTTTAGAAAAAGCTTACAGCATCCTTTGGCCTCACCCTCTCCATTGTTGCTTCATATATTTTTGTGTCAGTCAATAAACTATATGGCACAATCTATACACAGTCTTGTTTCAGGCAAGCAACACTAATTGTAGTATTAATTATGTTTTGGGAGATGAGGAATTTTGAGAGGTTTCTTCCTAATTGGTTAGGAACCAGATGTATAACTGTAATTAATTTCCAAAGTGCATTACGTTCTCTTCTTCATGTTACAGCAAAGAGTCAAAGGGTTTGAGAAGAGAAAAAACCAGACGGTTCCTAATACTATAGATTATAGAGTCCCACTGTAAACTATTGCAGCTCAGCCCCTTTGAAACCTTCCCTTATTTTCCATCTTCTTTTTATTCTCACTTTCTGTTCCTGCCTGTATCTCTGCTTATACCTCATCTTGTGGCTCTTGTTTTCCCCCGTTGTCTTTCTTTGCATTTTCTCTTTTCCCTGAAATTCCAAGTGCTGGTGTTTATCTTAAATATTGCAAGCAGGCTGCTGTTGAGTTCAGTGGGATTGCTCAGAGCTTAGTATTAAACATACTCAAGTCTTTACAGGTTCATGGCATTAGAAACCATATTTTGTCACTCTTTCTTGTGCATTTTTCTGCGTCTCAAAACAGGGACCATTCTCTTTGATTTTTGGTTTTTGTCTACTTGTCAGGAATTATTTCTTTTTACATCAATTTCAACACTCATTTTCATACGTAAACTACCTTGTATTTTCCTGTACATCAATTGTTTTTGTACTTTGAGTGAAGCAGGTTGCAGGTTTCAGATTGCAAAGTCTTCATGGCACAGAAGTTATACACATGTAATAGTTTTTCATAATAGATTAACTACCTTGCAGTGCCCACTTCCATGTCTCCTTAGTGTTCTGTGACTATAGGTGCTGAGAAGCTGTCAGCTTCAGTCTGTGAGTCTTCATGCCTCTTGGTAAAGATAAGAGTAGACTATAGACAGTGACTTTTCGCTGTAGGAAAAAATAAAGAAAATGAATGTTCCAGCACCTTGGTGGAAGGAATAAAAAGCTGAATGTTCATAGGGTCCGTTATTGGTCCTGAACCATGGAAGGCTGCCATATGAGGAGAAAGAACTCACTAGAAGTGAAGTGGACTAGCTGTTGGTGTCTGGGGAGAGAAACAGTACTTCTACACAGACAGTGCCATTTTTTGACAGTTATAAATTATACGGAAAGGTTTTAATACAGTGGGTAAAATGTTGCAATTTTTTTTTCTGCTTTTGAAGTATGTCAGGCTTCTTGCTTGACCAAAATCTGCATGTGCAAGCAGCTTGTTTGTTTGTTTGTTTTTAAATAAGATTTCTTCCACTGATCTGTCTGGGAAAATTAGTGGGAGCATGTTCTTCCATTCCTTTCCTTTGATACTATGAAGCACCTTTTCTATCTCCCTTTCTCTACTCCTCCTCTCCTCTCAATAGGAAACAGAAAACTCTGCTGGTGTAACAGCTGCCTCTTCCCAAGGCTGGGCTTGCCAATACAGAGTCTACACTACTGTATGGACACCTTTAGTTTTCTCCTGTGTATCAGCAAGACAGTCCCCACATATTAAGAGAAAAAGGTTCATGAGAAAATAAGGAGGAGTTGACTTTTCACAAATTGATAATTAATGATCTTCAACAGTTCTCTGGGGAGACCCCTAACACCCCACAATTTTAAGAACCCCACAACTGCTACAAAATCTGAAACATATAGTTAGTGTTGTTGGTCATGGTCCTGTGAAAGCTGCAAACCACTGCAAAGAAGCCCAGGTAAAATACATAGTTACTGATTAGCAAGTCGGTTAGATATGGGCATAATTGAATTGGAAATTATAGTATTTGCCATTTTAGGTATAGGATTTGACATATTCTTAGGAAGAATTTTGGTAAATATAGCGCAGTACTTGCACTGAAAAAGAAAGGCACAGATACTTCTAGGGAAGTAATTTAATTCCAGGATGAAATACCAAACTGTGTCTCAACATATTTGCCTGTTCAGCTTCTATGTTTAGGAATATTTGTAGGTTTTGTTCTGAATTCCAAAGGAAAAAATCAATTTTAAAGGCTAACTTGCAAATGATCTTGCTTTTTTTGTCTTATTAAAAAAAAAGAAAAGTTTTTTTGAATGTAGGATGCCTAAAATGGGGGTTTTTTTTAAACAGTGATTGTTTGCAGTAACATTAATGTGTTTCTTATGCTTCGTATGGCATAGAAAACAGGTAATTTAAGCGTTACTTAATACAATGTAAAAAAATAAGTTTTTTTCATAAAGCCAGCTTGGGGAAGTGACTTGCCCTATGGCTGCATTATTGCCTACTTTCCCAGTGTTTGGAAGGAAGCAAGCACCTAGGGACAGAAAGAGAGTAAACCCACCTGTTTCAGTAGAAGTCTGAAGTTTGAGTAGGTAAGATGTAATAACAAATCACACTCTCTCCTAAGCTGAGATGACATCTTAAACTGCATTATCTTAGTTGCTTGAGATTGTCCGACCATATCTTTCGAGTAAAGAAGAGCACTGAGCTGACTTTCCTATTAAGAAGTTTTAGTTCATTCTTTGTTACAAGCTTAGGATTTTTTGGATTTGTTTTGTTTGTAGCACCAGTGTTGCTTCAGTGTCAAGGATCTCACTAAATTTAGTTACATTTATAAACTTTTAAAAATAAGCACATGGATCCTAGTTCTCATATGCCAGTTCATAAATTGTTGGGCTTTAGCTGTTACCATCTCTGGAGAATCCATTTGGAATAAATATCTCTGGTTTGAGGTTAAAAGGACCATCTCATTTTATTTGGAGGGCAGTGGGTACAGGAGGTGAAACATGGGAGTGTAATTCCCTGTAATCTCAAAGATCCCCTTCTGTGATGATTGTGGTGCAGAGGAGTAAGGAATGGGCACAGGAGTGAGGAATGGGCACAGGTGATTGTGGGGCACAGGAGTGAGGAATGGGCACAGGTGATTGTGGGGCACAGGAGTGAGGAATGGGCAGGATGATAATTGGATGAGAGACACCTGAGAAAGTTAGAGAGAGTGTAGGGGCAACAACAGAGGGAAGTCAGGGCCAAGAGATAAATAAAAACAGTAAATCCTGTCTAGAGGGTAAACTAAATCCCTTCCCTCTTCTGCTTCTCAGTGTACAGCATAGATAGTGCTTTTAATAAGTCTCAAACTATACAGGAAAGGAAGGTCTTCTGCAAGACTCTTGCCTCGTTGAAATTGGGTATATTGGAAAACAAGAGATGGTTAAAGAAAGTGAATTACATTTTAAATAGATGGATTCTGTTCTGGCCTGTGCCAGAATGCCTATGTAATACCTAACAAGTAATTTTAATTTATTTGAAGTTGTTGCCATAGGCATATTTGTACTGCCCAGTGCTACTGAAGCTAGTGCTGAACAAGGTAATTCATGGCTGAAAGCTGTACAGAGGATCAGTGTTTTGCCCAGGCTAGTTCAGCTGTAGAGCAGAACTCACCCAGCTGTACTACTCCTTTAGCCAAGCTCCTTTGCACCCAGTTAAATGGTGAACATTCAACCAGGTAACTGTGTGGTCCCCACTGTGTGTTGCCTTTGTGTGGGTCCCTTTGTGACAAACCTCAGGCCAGCTTTTGCAGATCGCTAAGCGTGCACGGGTGGAATTGACCTTGGTAGGTAACTATATTTTTAAGCACACGAGAACCTGTATGGTGTCAAGTACTGGGATAATTTGCTAGCTTTGTAATGATGTGTCAAAGCCTTTTTTTTTGCTGCTTTAGTGGTGCAATGGGTTGCAATATCAGTCTAAGTGGAAACTTCTTTCTTTTCGTGAGCTGTCTTCTGTATATATATATAGTAATCATAATCAGTGCATAATATTGGTGAGAAACATTTTAGACAGTTAAAGGTTCAATACATGTTCCTCTAGGACCATGATAAAATGAAATCTTTCTCTTTTTTTTTTTTAAAAGGTTTTAGCCCTCCTGTTGTAGAAGCATGCTTTAAAACAAAGTTACCTTCAAAGAGTGTTCTGTTCAGGATCACTGGGGAAAGCTATGCTTTTTGAGCCTTACCTCAGGGAAAGCTACTTGAGAAAGATAACATAGAAGAGAAAAGGATGATTGGCAAGGAGAAATGGGTAAATTGAGAAAAAGAGGTAGCCAGAGTGTAGTATGGCAAGCAGAACCTTAAGTGTGGTTGGGAGACTGACTTATTGAACTGTTAGAAAGAAAAGCTCACCTCAGAGAGATGTAAGAGGAAAAGGAAATTTTCGAAGTACTCTGTAGAAAAGGGTGTCCAGTATGAGGTTGGAAAGTCCTAGGTGAAATGACTGTAAACTCATCTTAGTGCTGCAGGTTGCTATTTAGCTTCCCAGTATGAGTTACTGCCTAAATGTCCTTTCAGTTCAGGATACAGCATTGACTTGTGAATTGTTCTTTTTTTCTCATTGCCCTATAGCTGTGGTAGGAAAAGTAATGTAAATAACCAAGGAAGCAAAATATGTTATTCTGCACACCATGGATTTCTAGCCTCGTGAGCTGAGTCAAATATTACTAGAAATCGGGCCCTTAAGGATAGTCATATTTTGGTAGTTACCCACCTGCTCTTAATTAAGCAGCATAAGGCGTGCCAGTCTTTCAGCTTGGCTCAGTATAAACTACAGTGGTAAGAAGTGTTGATGAGAAAGGATCTACTTGAGATGAAATAGTGAGTTCTGGCTAGAAGGAAGAGGTAAGATTTTTGCTTGTATGTGTTATTTTCAGTACAACTAGAGAAGAGAAAGTTATTGAGGAATTAGACCTTAATCAGAAATGTTACTTTCTCTTCCTATAGAAATTAGTATTTGGCCACAGTCATTCCACAACAAAAGTAATTGGTTTGTGTTTTCCATAGTAGTACAGGTGGAAGATATCGAGCTCTTAGTGGGTGCTGTGACAGTCACATCTGAGTTATTAGCTTGGATATCTAGCAGACAATTTTTGATATATTTCTGTATTTGGTCTTAAATCCTGAAACTAGTTAATTTCTTTAATGGAATGAAACTATCCCTTATTTTCCTAATATCAGTGGTGCCTTAAAGATGATAAAACAATTTGGTTTATGACAGAAATAGCATTCTTACCTGTTTCTCTTGCTTTTCTCTGAGCAAAACATACTATTTTGATTAAAGATATTAGTTTAGAATGAAAATATGAATGAATAATAATGCTGCTAGTGTCCTGGAGTAGCACTAAATGTGTACCTGCAGTGAGAGATTCAAAGATTGAAATCTGAGTAAATGAGTAGACACAGAACTTCTTCTAGTGATTCTAATTTTCTTCTGGTTTGAGATTATGTTATGACAATAAAATAAAAGGGAAATTCTTGAGAAATGACTGATGTATGATAAAGATGAGACTAATATAAGTTGGGATCTAGAAAAGTTTATAGTGCCATCACAGTATATAACATCAGAATATATTAATAGCTTTTTGAAAACTTCTATCAGAGAAATCTTGATAATAATTTGAAAAATTGTTTCAAAGAATAGGATCTGTGGGAAATGATTAAAAATAAAATGGAGGAGGGGGTAGAATCACATAAGCGATAACTGAGACAAGCTGCAATATAGAGATAATCAAACCAGGTAAAGGCAACCTGGGAAAAATTCCCTGATGCCCTTTCTATTATTGACTGAGCAATAAAGCAGTTTATTTTCGATCTTGAGGTAACATATTTTCATATGGCTGGTGGACTGTGTAAATGAACTGAATTAATTGATGCTTGCTCTTCTTATTTCTCTTTCATAAAGCAGAAACTTAAAAAAATTGTAAGTGATGAAAAGCAAGCATTTTTATCTGCCAGGGAACAATTTTTAGCCTTGTCTATAAGCTATAAAATCCTGTTAGAAGTTTGTTATTAATCCAGGTGGATTTGGACTCTTGTGCTGTAATTTGATAGTAAATCATTTAAGGCAAGGTTACAATTTGTTCAGTAAGAGAGATAAATCACAGCTTCTCTCCTGAGGTTATATCAATGTTAGTCAAAGCATGATAATGGTGGTGAATCAATTAGGAAGGGGAAATTTAACAGCACTGTCATGTACTATGTTACTGTGCATTAGTGGAGTAAAATACAAAGATTTTAAGAACTGTGTTTTTCAATATATTTGAAATCTTCATTATAATTCATAATGGCAGGACGTATTAAGTTAAAAATAGGAAATCTGCTGAAAAATGAAAAAATACGATATTATACCATATGATATTTTAAAGGGGTGCTTTTCATGTTTCTGGTATGAAGTTGACAACACTCTTACCACTAAGAGTGATTAATTATCTGAATTGCGTAATAGCTCTCCCGTGAGAATGCACAATATTTATTAACTTACAAAACACCTTATTTTTTTCCGTTCTGTTCACATTAAAAATTCCTTGAAATTAATTTTAAAAGAGAAAGGATTTAACTGACAAAATTATTTGGGCATAGAAGGCTGTAGCACTAAAATATGCTCTAGCATTAGCATGAAGATCTGAGGTGTACTTTTTTTTTCTGCTGCACATGGAATACTTCCCGTGAAGCGTCTTCAGAAAAAGAAATATCTCACAAGTTCTAATTGCTGATCCTTCTGTGAAAGACATATGGTTATGTGGTTTTTGTGAAAGGTGCTCTTGTCAACTCTCTCACAGACACAAATGATCAGAAATTGTCATTCAGAAAGTAGCATTTTAATGTGTGGTAGTAGTTCTTTATGTTTAGGAGAATAGGTCAATGCACACAGATAGGAATGTTGAACATTTATAATGAAACGTGATTCAGTTGTACGTCTTTAAAAATTGAAGATGTGGCATACATTTTGATAATGGAATAATGGAGACTCCCTACCCCAACTATCATCTCTGTTCAAGACCATTAGGATTCAGAATATTAAGAGCAGAGCAACTGGGCGTAACAGCCTACGTCCAACATCTGTCATGCTGGAGTCCATTAGTGTTCAATTGCATCCTATTGTTTTTGGATTATTCAACCTCATTTCATTGTCATTGCTTCTGCTAGGGATTAATCAGCTGTTTACAACTACACCAAGTTTTGGAGTCATAATGAAAACAATTGAGCTATAGTTCGAAATAAATATACAGTATTCAGTCTGGAATGAAAAAAGTTACTAATTTATGAATGCTGGTAACAATTTAATTAAGTTTGAAATCAATACAGATAATAAATCATTGTGTGGGAGGGTTCTTTTTTACCTTTTGTGTATATCATAAAAGGATCATATGATATTTTCTTGTAAGTTTATTTAGATAATGGTTTTAATAATACAAGTACAGTAAACCAAAGATGTTTTGGGTTGGTGCGGGTGTATGTACGGTGGCTTCTCTATCTTTACAATTGGCAGCAGAAACGATCCCTTACTGCCAACACACAGATTTTTTTCACATCTTTTTTATTCTTTTTCCTATTTAGACATACTAATGAAAAGACACTTTTTAAAAAAAATCACATTAAAAACAATATATATACTTCAATATGTTGTATCAAAAAGGGAAGTTTTCAGACTGTTCATATACTCACATGTTTTTGTTTATGTCTATATCATGACCTATCCAAATGTTTTTTACAATCAATATTAGATAAATCCATAGTTACTTTTAAACTGTTTAAATATATTTTAAATTATTTTTGTTACATTGGATTTGCTGACATGCGACTACATAATCCCCATTTTTCTCAAGATACTACCCTCTCTGCAATGTTGTGTACTTTATACAATATTAAAACTGTGAGTCCTGAAGGGTTTCTAATAATTTGAGTCTCCTTGTTTTGGTACTGTATGGTTTAAAACGGTAGTATTCTCAGCCATATACTATTAGGCTAATTTTCCTCTGTTTCATTAGAATAGTTATTTCTTCTTCCTTTAATACCGTCTGACCGGAATTTTCACGTGTTTTAATGTACAAATACTACAATGCACAGAGATTTTTTTTTTTCTGAGTTGCAACAGATTATCCATTGAAAGGATCTTTTGCTTAACTGCCCAGAGTCTTGTGGGGCCAGCCAGACACTACTCCAGATGGCAAGTTGTTAGGGCTGGACAGAATGGCTTTGGAAGACTTCTCAACAGATGAAGGCTGTAATGTTCGGATTTTACTGGTTTGTTTTTTTTTTTTTTTCCTCCCCCTGTAGTTCCCAGGGTGGGAAGGTAGTGGGATGGAAGCAGAGTGCCGCCCGCCCACCTGCTACCACCTGTTTAGCTTTTGCAGTTTCTATAAAGCCTCATGGTGTCTGTAAGACACAATCATTGCTTGCCGGCAGGAGTCAAGGAAGGAGAGATTGCTGTTCCCAAGTTACGTCTTCAGATCGCAACAGTTCTTCATCTCAAAATACTCTCCTGAATTGAATCAGAACTTCTTTCATTTGAAATGGCCATTTGGAATTGATGTGCTTTTAATCCATTAAGGTCCTTTTTGGATTAAATGGATCATTTGCTTCAGTAACATACATTTTGAGAATGGAGTTTTCTATCTCTTTGAGTTTAAAGAAATTAAAAGAATGAAAGCATAAGACATTAAAAACTCATTATTCTTTCTCTAAACAACAAGAAGCAATTTTCAGACGTTTCCGGAAGAACCAGAAGACCTTTTATTTTGTTATTTTAATTTTTTTTAGATGCTAAGCAAACTAACCCATCTCTGATACCTGGAAACAGATTCAAGAGGTACGCAGGCTACTCGCATGAGTGCTTTCCATACCACATTTTAGATATCTAATTTTTTTAAAATTTGTGTGTGTGTGAAACTGAAGCTGCATCAAATATGAAAACCTGTAAATCCAGTCATTTGGATTCAGGGGTGGAATCAGACGTGCAGTGCCGAAGCGGACCAGGCTGCGTGGTGAAGTGCAGTTCGGAAAGGATGGAGAATGCCGCAAAGAGAAGACTGGCTGCCAACGCCAGGGAGAGAAGACGGATGCAAGGGCTGAACACAGCCTTTGATCGCTTGAGAAAGGTCGTTCCCCAGTGGGGCCAAGATAAGAAGTTGTCCAAGTACGAGACCCTTCAGATGGCTTTGAGTTACATCATGGCTCTCACTAGAATACTTGCCGAAGCAGAAAGATACAGTACTGAAAGAGAATGGATTAGTCTTCACTGTGAACACTTCCATCCGGAGAGCTACCACCATTACATGGGACAAAAAATGCCAGTGGACAGTGATCCTTACGCACAGCGAATATTCAGCTATCACCCTGAACACTTTCAGATAGCTAATTAGAACATTTTGCAAACTAAGAATATGCAGCAGGCCAGATGTGTAATTTAATAATTAGGAAGAGTTAATCTGCTTGAATAAGGTAATATTGGCATTATAAGCTCCTTCTTGTTTGCATCTTACAATAATTAGACAAAATAAATTTTCTTTGAGAACTTTAAATGAATATGCATTTAAGAAAATTGAATTTATTTAATGCTGGTGGAAAGCATACTTTTAATTTGAAATCTTTCTGACATTTGCTTCCTAGTTCATCTAGTTAATTTGATTCTATTATTAGATACATTTTAGGTGGGTTTTTTTACTGTGATAAATCATGACGGTATTTTCAACAGATCACAGGCTAAATTGACCCATGGTATAAATGAATAGAATAATAGCAGAAGTTAGCTTCATTCCATGCTTTTATTTTTATGTTAGTTTTAAAGGGTTTTTTTGGTTTGTTATCACATAAATGGCTCCCATGGAAAAATTTTTATAATGTATTGGAGTTCTAGTCCTCAGAGAACTAACTTTCTTAAACTTTGTAAGTTTGACATATGGGTTCCAAGGTTGTGTAGGTTTGCTTTAATCCAGTTTATGGTGTCTCTGGTATGCTCGAAAAGAGCTAATTTCAATTCGTGGAAGGAATGTTTTTATTTTCATTGGCTATAAAAGCACATGTGATTATATACCATCAGTGAGAACGCTCGTGTGAAAATAATCTAAACTTCTAGGGGTTTGTAGACTTTAAATGTTTGGATGTTATTTTTTAATTTTCTGTTATCTGGAAACAATAACAGATTTTGTAAATCATAAATAAAGTGTTTTCTATGACATGTCCTCACCAACTACCTGAAATTCCTACTCTAGGAATTACTTACTAGTGGCTTTCCCACCCTAAATGTTACACTACTTCCATCACAGTCCTGGCATTTAATGTGCAGAAGAATCAACGAGCAAATGTTCCTCGCTGCCCAGTTAGAGCGAGAAGCGTCTTTTACGTATTCTCTGAAAAACAGCCTTGAAAGATAAGAGGTTGGTAAAAGGGATATAGAGTGTTCTTGCAAAGCAGTTGAGTTCGTTTCAGCCCCGGTGATGCCCCGAGTTGCCTTTTGTTTGTTTGCTTCTTTCACTTGTGGAGGATAGAGGGATCTGGGTAGAAAAGGCAGAAGAGGAAAGGAGGTTGAGAGGGTCAAAAAATGAGTAGGAGCAGGGCAGCTGGACAAGCAGATGAGTTTGTAGCAGGATGTAGAGTCTGCAGAAGTTTGACTGCCGATGTCTGTTGTGATGGCAGAAGACTAGGAAGCTGAAAGGGGCTGCTGCTGTGGGGAGTTCCCAGAAACAAACCCTTGCTGGTGTTAGCCACGAGGAGGAAGGGGAAAAGGAGCTGCTGTCTCAGAACAGCTGTTGGTGGGTTTCCAGCAGGGAAGGCTGGCAGGTTCCCTGCTGGCTGCTGCCATATCTTATATTTTAGAATTCTTTCAATTGACAAATGAATAGGTTTGATAGGAGCTATTTTCAACAATTTTTTTTTCACTTTCGGTGAAAAACACTATCATCAGTAGGAACTAAGTCCTCTTTATGGGGAAGAGGGACTCTGCTGCAAGAACAGTTACATACAAAGACCTGACCTTACTGTTAGTCTTCTCTCAGAACCCTTATTGACGTTTTGCCCTTGTTCACTGTTGTGCAGACTAGTACCTTTCCTGAGGTGGGACTTGGACTATTCCTGGAGCAGAAGCTGCTGGGACAGACTTTCAGGCTAGGTTAAGCACATATTGAAGGGCCATGTATATTCTGAGCAACTCTCTGCTTGGAACGCTGGCATTCACGAATTCAAGTTTTTTAATGTATATTTTAGCCTCTATAAAGGTGATGAATAGTGTTAATTATTAAAATATCAGCTTTTGCTTCTTGTGAATTACATTAGAACTTTATCAGCAAACTGGATTCAACCTTCTAGGAATATGAAATCATGTTATTCACTGATTTCTTTGCAGAAGTTTATGTAGAGAGAATAGAATTAATTGTTGTCCATCATATAGCCAAGTTAATACTGTTTGAATATTACTCATCAAGGGACAAGTTTAACGTATGTATTAACAACCAATACAATCCTTACACAATTAAATGATGTGCCACCTTACACTAATTTATTAGCTGTAAACTTTAGGCAGACATTGTCTCACCTGCACTGCTAGCGCGGTAGTGAGTTTTCCATCCTGAAATGGGAATGCGACGCAAATAAATTGTGCAATTTTATGACGTAGAAAACTTGGCTTAGTGAAAGACCTAAACCTTAGGTGGGAAGAGTAATACAGTACAAAAGTATAAATACCAGGGTGGTGTGAAAGAACAGTACTGATGTGTTTCTGCACTACAGGCATATAATTTGATTTCATGGGGCATGACATTGCAGTTTATAGATAATTTATGTAAAAGTGCTTAACATCCATTTATCTTCTGATCTTCTTTCTTCCACGCAGTGTTGTAATTTACCTCGTACTGCATATGATGATAGATATAATTATAAAAATGAAGGGTTAGTATGCAGTGAATGATTAAATGATAATAAGCTCACATAAAGAGGAATAAACCAACTCAAAACATAAAATATGTGTGGTCTTGTTACCAAAAATTATTAAGAATTGAAACCGAAGTCCTAAAAAGCACTTTAGTGCAGCAGATAGCTTGTGAACACTTTGTAAATTTGGTCATTACATCAATCTCTGCTGCTGAACAATATAATAAGATTATAATCCCCGTTCTCTTAGATTTGGTTATGCTAGTGGGATGTGAATGTTTTATTGATCTCTTTATCTATTGATAATAATTAGTCATATTACTAGTGCAAACGTGATTTTATATGATGCTCTAGTATTTTTGTTTCTTGGGAGGGTGCACTATTGAGCTGGAAGTTGGGATTTCCAATTTACTATAGCACAGAAGGCAGCAGAGTAAGTTCTTTGTAGTGTATAGACAGCTGTCTGACTATTGAAGATCTGTCAAAGCTTTTTGGGGAGTGAATTGGAGTGAGAGGGAAGTTTAATCATGAAAAATTATTTCTGAAGGCAGTCTGGAGCGTATGTATTATCCATGCTGCTTTGGACTTCTCAAACTCAACAGCTATTCAGGAAGTCATTGGTTTCTTTTCATAGCTTTCCTTTACTTTAGTGACACTTTGTGAAATGAAAACTTGACTGTTTAACTTGGACTGGTTGATTGCTCTGAAATGTTTGTTCCCCACTGGCTGTTTGATGCTTTTCAGATAATGGCTGTGACCCTTCTTTTGTACTGGATATTACTGGTATGGGCATTTGAAGACCCCTCCCCTTAAATAATTATTTCCTCCAGCGGGCCTCCAAATGAAGCAAAAGCTTCATGTGATTCACTGGGTACAAATTTTAAAATATAGGATTTCCAGTCAAATTTTTGATTTTCCAAAATAAGCATTTGCCTTAGGATGGTTGTCCTTACGCTTAGGTTTCGAGCTATTTAGACTAATCAATATGGATGCAGTTTTCTGTTAGTTCAGCTCTTCTACCTCTACAGAATATCCAGGGAAAACCCAAATGCACTGGGAATAAAGATCTGTTTATTCTTTGAAGAAGCAGTCCAGTGTTTACACAGATATCTTGTAACAAACATTGTTTCACTTGGGCATTTTTAAAAAAATGCTTTATGTTTTTAACTTTAATTACATTTCAAGAAAACGTGGCTTTAAAAAACCCAAAGCAAGCACATGTATAATATTTGAATATCTTTTCTACCAAAGAGTAAATTTTAATATTATATACTTTTTTTCCTAATTTGTAATTTAGTTTTCGTTTGTAGAGAAATTACCATCCAAAATGTATCTTATACAGAATTTGCTTAAAATGTCTGCGGATGTAACTCCAAGGAATAAGAAGTTAATTTTTGAATGGCTTCCTGCAGCCTGGGTTGCATAATTGTGGGGTTTTTTCAAAATTTCAGAATGTCTTCAGTACTTTTCCGTTTCTTTACAAAATTGTGTTGTCTGCTACTAATTGTGTGATCCTAAAGGATGGTCAGTTTCTGAACAGAATTTCCTGTTGATATAAATGGGGAACTCAAATGAAATGGCCCAAGATTTCTTTTTATTATGCAATACTTGAAGTATAAAGGCAGCTTGTGTCTTCAGAGTAAATCATAAAATGTGTAGGAGCTGCTTTAGCTCATGGAGCTGTAGCTGAGCTAAAATGGTCTTAAGAACACTGTCCCTGACCTAGCAGGCACAGAGATGCGTAGAAATCGAGCCAGGAATGGAGAAATATGGTTACATGGGAAAGGAAAATCAGCACCAGCAAATGTAATGGGGTGCATCCTTTTTTGTTCCCTGCTCTCTTGTGGATCAGAGCTGTAAGACCCAGCTTCTTTCAAGTGTTGGATGGTACTAATGGACCCTTATACCAAGAATATGCTGAATCAGTTAAGTTGAAGACCAGTATAGGGAGGAGTGAAATTCGGTATTGTTTGTGTGTTTGATTCGCCCTTATTCAATTTTCACTGGTTCAAGTGCTGGATACACAGCCAAGTGTTGGAGGAAAAAAAAAAAAAGTCTTCTGTAACAGGTCTCCAGTGCCCCTCTGTGCAGAGACATTTCTAGGAGCGTTGGTCTTGACCCAGCAGGCAGGTATTTCAGGGGGAGTGTGTGGGCTTGGCAACTAGTGTAGTAGACACATTCTGCATGACTCTTTGAGACGTGATGGAGTTCAGCTATGACAGTCTGTAGGCAGAAGTCTGTGCTCAAGTGTAGGCTTTGGAGACTACTTCTCCAAGGTGCTGAGAATTTGACCTTTAAAACATGCGAATTGCCCTAAAGACTCTTTGGCTTCTCCTCTAGTACCCCTGAGAAAACTTGTTCTTTCTAACTTTGATGAAGGGAAATGAAGGGTTATGAAAAAAAGAAAACAAAATTTAAAAGCAAATTGATATTAAGAACTGTTCAAAAAAGCAACAACTGTATTCCCCAAGTACCTGCTAGAGGCGTGGCTAGTGTATAACTTGACAGGATTTTTATGATTTTCTTCTAAATAATGTAAGGGCTGATTCCATTGATCAGTTGTCACAGCAAAGTTCCAAGGAAACCTGTGGTCTTGTTGCACACTTTCACAACTATTTGAACATGTGAAGAACACACTCTTGTATGCAACTCTGAAGCATTTATTTAAGTTTAGGTGAGACGAAGGGAAATACATTACTGAACAGAGAGGTGTTTGTTTTTCCCGTTCATATGCACTTAAAATATACTTTAAAACTGACATTAACATTTTCCTTCCCAGTGAGAATGACTTTGGATCAAAAAATAAAAAATATCAACTTTAATCACGAAAAAATTATAAAATAGAATTTTAAGGCTCAAAGTGAACGTCTTTGAATTGGAAATAGTAAGGCAATTAACAAGGAATCATTTCTCCAATATTTAACAGTTAAAATATTTCATTAGGTCTTGTTAATCATTTTGTATGAAGACATTTCCCAGAAACTAATGCTTTTAAACCTAGTAGCATTAAGAACACAGTTCTTAAAGGAATTCTTATTCCAGATTTGTTGCTTTGAAGTACCTGTAATTACTGTAAACAGTTGGAATTGTCAATTGTTTACATTTAAGATGAAGACCGCAGACTTGGATTTTCATGTTTGAAGTGTGTGCTCTCATCTTCTCATTCAGAAGGTACACTCCACCTTCCGTATGGAAGAAAATGAACTCAGTCCAGCTGTTTAAAGGCAAATCCAATGGTATCAATGCAAACTGCTACGTGATGCTGACTGGTTTTGCACCAAGCTGGTCCAAAATTTCAAAGCAAAGGTAATGCTTCCGCTTTCTAGAATTGCAATACAAAAGTTGACATTTCTGCTCTTTGAAATATAATGTGCCTCTGTTTGATTGTAGACAAAGCCAGGACTAGAAGGGAGCAGGAAACTAAATAAACCTCTAAGATTCTGAATCAGAAAACATTGAGAGGTTACAAAACTGAGTGTTTCTGTATCTCACTGATGCAATGTTATGCTCCACGTTGTGGTGATTTAATGGACATTTGGAAGATAATAGCTAACACTGACTTCAGCGGAAGTTCTAACATTGAGTTTTGTTGTTGCAGTAGCCTGCCCTCAATAAGAGAATGAAATATCGTGTTAGTGTGAAGTCAAATCAGTTATTCAATTAAACAAAAACAATGAACAGCCAAGCTGTTCAGGAAGGGAGCACAATCGCATAGTCTCTAGTGCATCTTGACACTGTATGATTAGATAGTGCCATCCTTCACAGGACATGAACTCAAACAGCATCTCATGTTTTGTGACAACTTGGTGTTGTCTCTGATGCTTACACAAGCCTTTTCCCCTTGGCTTTTCCATCAGTTAACAACACAAATGTAATCTGCGTGGTTTTTCCTAGCAAATCTCCTTTGTGATGAGCATATCAATGCTACTAATTAACAGCAGTTGCATCCATTCACATAAGCATCCTTTGCATACTCATTTTATGGGCTCTGTATATGCAGGGAAAAAACATCCTGTAGCAGTTAACAAGCAAAATTTAATGACCACAGACCATTTGGGATCAGATTCTGATTTTGTTTGTGTTAGACGCACTGAAAGTAGTTGAAATTCCAGACTTCTGCATTATGGAGGAAGAGGTGATGGATAAAGTTTTGATCCTTTTGCTAGTAAATACTGTCGAGGAGAGAATGTTCAGCTGACAGATTTTGGTGATCCACTCTCTGTAGCCTACCTCTCAGTGAGGCTTCTGGGACCTCTTCTTGAATGACTAAGTATCAATCCTTGGTACGCAGATTTTTGGGAAAAGTCTTTCAGCAATAGCTTCTTGTCTTCCCACTTCAAAAGAACTGAATGTACATTTTTAAAAGCTGTTGTACCACGTAACCCTCAGCTTGTCAGCTCAGGTTATAATGATGTAAGTTGGGAGACATTCCACTGCAATCACTGAGAAAAGGTTGAAGAGATGTGGTTTATGTATTTTTCTTGGTGGACTTTGTCTTTTAATTTGTATAGAGTTTTGGGGTGTGTTGTAAGATGTGAGAACCACTACTACTCTGAATAATATTAACAAGTATGATTCCGGCACCGATAACTAGATATTTGCTAAAAGTACATACTATTGTTCCTTTCTTCTAAACTACATAAAGAACTCTGATTGAAGTGATCGCTCTGTGGCTAGAATTGTCTAATAGCATATATCCCAGGCAAAAAGGAAAAGTTTGTGCTTGCTTGAATTCTTAGTTTCTACTCAGTCAATAGGTAACATAATCCACATAGGGTATTCAGACAGGCAGTGGAAGGTAAAATGATTCTGGAAGTATAGAGTGATTTAGGTCTGAAGGAACCCGAGGAGATCATCTGGTCCAACCCCTCACTCAAAGCCAGGCTAGGGGGCACAGACCATCACTTGACTAAGTCTGTGCTAGGTATAAAGCCTGGTGACCGATACACAACTTGGAATACTTTGGATCAAAACATGCTCTTCGGTTCTGGCATGAAATAATGGGAAGACCAGGGCTATAGATGGGAGAAGAATTTAATCGTTTGCGACTTAATTTCCTCTCTTCCCACTTCCCAGCAGGACTGGATTAAATAAGCAAATTCCAATAACTTTCCTTGGATTATTTTCCCAAGACTAGTTACTAATATGGGATACTTTAAATCTTGGGTTGCCCAACTCTGACTCAGTCTAGGTTTAATTTTGGAATTCCTAAGCCAACCTAAAAACAAGTGAAGATAAGAGGAGCAGTAGGTTCTCTGTCCTGGAAAATCAGACCCAAAGTGTGCCTTAAGTTGGGCACCCTATAACTGAAGTAACTTGAATCAATTAATCACTTTTAATAGCTATTAGTTTTATTTTGTTTGCCAGGGAGGAGGTACAACATGGGCAACAACTGGTGGTTCTGCTTTCCAGCTGAAATACCTGCACCTTGTTTTGTCTCTGAGGGTAAGAATGTATTTTAGCTTCCTGGATTCTTCAGTCTGGGGAGAATTGCCTGAGATTTCTAACAAAAAACATTAAAGTTATAACGACGGGTTTGTTTTATGGTCTTCAGTAAGGTGGGAAGTGGAACAATCCAAGAAAATAATATTGTCTAAACCCTTGGGGAACCAACAGTTAGGACAACATAAGCAGTATTTGTAGGAAACCCAATGAAAGGCTCTCTCTTTCTCAGTTTCTGACGATATCCAGTATTCTCCTACTCTTAAGATGACTCCTCATTGTTTTTTTTTGCATGTATAATTTTTTTAAGTTACGCTTTTAAATTTGAAAAAAACCCCAAGTAAGGTCTAAAATGAAAGTATCTGTTACTTTTTCTTTTCATCTCCGTGATTTTGATCAGGACTTTGTTGCATTCACCAGCCACGTTGAAAGCAGTAAAAACCACTTGAAAACCATGTCCAAAGAAGAGGGATAGCAGTAATTTAAAGATGCAGGCAATCATCTTAGATATTCATAGATTCTTAGTGCTGGGAGGTATTAAAACAACGGTGTAGATGCTAAATATATTTAAATCAATCATTAAGTGTTGTCACTTAACACCTTCTGCCGCACTTTCATTAAATTGCCTTATTTATTACTATTAGTTACAGTAGGTTTGTTGCACATAACTGTTGCTTAACTTTGTAACTTTTGTATATTAATAGAATTTTCTCTGTCTTTATAGTAGACACCACATTTGTGATTACTTTCTAAATGATGGTGAAAATTTAAGTACCACCAGATCCTAGTTCCTTTTCAGGTAGTTAAAAAATGAGCTAGATGGTAGATGCACTTTACTTTTAGTCATGTTAAAAATTAGGAGAAAGAAACTGGTATTTCAAAACCGTGAAGTTACAAGCTTGATATCATCTGTGTTTAAAGGCAGAGAATTTCTATCATTGTAAAGAACAAAGTATGAAGCACATCTGGAAAACAGTTTCAGCTATGGCTCTGGAGAACGTGCTTCAGACAACAGGAATTGGGGTTTCCTGTGTTAGCATCCTATGCACGTGCCCTGTACCTTACTTTATGAATCCTTACACCACAAGTACACAGTTCATGGAGTACACACACACACAGATATAAATATGTAGGGTATACAGCTGTACCTACGTGAAACACTATATTTATCTAGTCTTGAGTTCAAAAATTCTAAGGTTATCTGGCATAATAACATATAAAAATGAGTTACATCTTTTCTCTTTAACTTGTGCTTTGTGATTATCTGGCATGTTTTTTATAATTACATTCAAAGTCTTGTTGTTTACGCTCATTCAGGATTGCTGTTATTGTAATGTCAATGTTTTCACTGGCAGTATTCCAGCTAAACATCCTCAATCCTTAATGTGGGTTGCTACAGTGCAGTAGCTTTAATTCAAGCAGTAAAAGTGGTATCGGCTTTTAAGTGCTGAAAACCGTGTTTACTATGTAATTCTTAGCAAACTACACAGTACTGCATTTATTGCACAACACTCCATACCACAATTATTCTGCAGTAAAATAATATGCAAAAGTCTTGTATGATATGTTACTTGCAACATTTGCAGCAGCAGTACACTTAATTACAAACAAGTTGCTTGTAAACCTTGAGCATCTTGACTTGTACCTCTTCTTTTTTTCTTTTTTTTTTTTTTTTTTTTTTCTCCATAGTTCTAGTATCTGTGTAGGTGTAACTGGAACACTTGTTTGTTTTTCAAAGTTCTTCACTCTCCACCACTTTTTGGCTCGGGGATGAAAACAGCATAGGACTTTCAGTAGTTGGGAAGGTGGAAAAAATGTCAAGTCCTTGAGTGGTAAGGTTTGAGTACCGGCTGCCACCAGGTCGAAGCTTTATTGGTTGTGGAATTTGACGGTGCCACTGAGCTGAAGCAACAGAAACAGAATAGGCTGTATAAACCTCTAATTAAGTTTGCAGTGAAATAACAGAAATCAATACACACAACTGAAAAGTTGATTCCAACATCCTTGAAGAGAGCACAGCTCTATTTTAGGGTCTATTCCTTCAAATATTGTCATTTATGTAGTTTGTATGTTAAGTATTTTTAATGAAGTCTACAGATGGGGCTCCGTACCTGTTCAATTGAATGGCAACCTTTACATGGATGTCACTAATTCCCAAATTTAATCATTTAATCTTTGGAGCCTTTTCCAAAGCACTTGCAATCAGAACTAAAAACATACCATACCCAGAGATGAAGAAACTGGACGTGGCTCTGATTTTGTACTGCTCCATCCTCTGGGGGACTTTACTTCCTGCTTTTTTTTTTTTCTTTTTTGGTGGTATTTAATTTGGAAGTAATAATATAGGGAATTTTTTTGAAGAAGTGATTACAATTTTTATTTCCCTATACTACTTACAACTAGTAACATGTTTCCTAGATTTTTTAAAAGATATTGAAAAAAGTGTAATCCAAAGACACATATTCAGTAATTTAAAAGTAACATTCAACGTGTTCCCATATGAACAAATACCATTACAATTTTGTAAAAATATTTAGCTACTATATAATAATTATCATTCTTAAAACACTTCAGAAAGGGGAAATTGATATTATCTTTGCTGGGTTTTATCTATAGAAAACCTCCAGGTCTGCACCCAAACTGGACAAACGTATCTCAGCAATTACAATGAAAGAGTAGAAGTTCAGGCTACAATACTCTGAGAGCAGGTTAGTGTGGGAGACCTACAGTCTACGTGTTAAGCATTGATAGAAAATGTTCATTATCTTTCCATGCTGATTTTTGACCCTGTCTATCTGGAAATATTTGAAGAAGAGCCTCCTTTTGTCTTGCAGGCCGCAATTGTTTCTATTTGAACAATATATTCATTATTTACTGTGCTTTTTCTTTGCGCATGGGATTGCAAACATCAGACCACACTTCCAATCCCCAGGCCCATCCATTCAAAACAACACAAAGAAAAATTATTTCCGTCACTCCTTGGTGTATTAGACTTGCAGAGTCTTTAGAAAAAATGGTTGGAACCAGGAAGCATTTCTTACTTTCCATCTTTTTCCTGTTTGTACCTTGAATCCTTCATACGGAAATGTAGTTTATCTCTTGAAACGTTTAGATACCTAAGGGATTGTTTTTCATGTGACTTTTTTGCATCCCTGTCATCAGCCCTCTTGAACATTCCGTGCCCATTGTCTGTGTGACCACAAGGTGGCGGAAAACTGACAGAGATGCACTGGTGACTTGTGGTTATCCCTGATAATTAAGTAGATTTTTTTGAAAAACGAGAAATGCAAGGTTGAAAATCTGGGTTTTTCTTTTTTTCCTTTCAGGGTATGACTATAAACCAGTAGTTAGTGGAATGTGTTTTCTGTTTTATTATGTTAACTGATCAAAGTACTCTCTTCTTGAACTGGGCTGGGGCCTTCGGAGTCTTAGACAAACAGATGCAAACTCGCCTCTGTTAATTAGGCATTGCTGCACCACAGAAGAAGGGGTCTACTTTCTTGTGTGCAATTTATTGTTCCATCTCAGGTCAGGGCTGTAGCACAGATGTGTGTGTCAGAGGGAACAGAGTTAAGGTTCGACTTGAATACATGTTTATTATACGCCTATGTGTCTAGGGAACTTGGAAGATGGAAAATGGCAGTAGAGAATCATGGAATCAGAGAATAGTTCGGGTGGAAAGGGACCTTTAAAGGCCACCTAGTCCAACCCCTCTGCAGTGAGCAGAGACATCTTCAACTAGATCAGATTTCTCAGAGCCCTGTACAACCTGGCCTTGAATGGTTCCAGGGATGGGGCATCTGCCACCACTGGGCAGCCTGTGCCAGTGTTTTACCACCCTCATTGTAAGAAATTTATTGCTTGTATCCAGTCTAAATCTACCCTCTTTTAGTTTAAAACCTTTACCCCTTGTCCTATTGCAACGCGCCCTACTGAAAAGTCTGTCCCCATCTTTCCTGTAGCCCCCTTTAAGTACCGAAAGGCTGCTATAAGGTCTCCCCAGAGCCTTCTCTTCTCCAGGCTGAACAACCCCAACTCCCTCAGCCTGTCCTCACGGATTAAGAACTAGGTGAGGGCTAGGACCAGTAAAAAAAAATAAATTCTAATTTGTTTTATTTCCTAGCCCATACTTACCGTATATGTCGAGTCTAGCTGTACAAGAGACAATACCAGCTTCGTTTTTTGCAGATAAGGTGTACCAGCCAGCATCTGCTTTCTTGGCAGGTTGAATGAGGAGGCAGACGTACCCTGTTGTGTCTTGGTGCATGCTGGGAAAACAAGTGGTTTGGAATTAGTATTTCTCAAGAGCATATCAACTTTGAGATTTTAACAATGTGTACATTAAATATGAAATATATGAGTTTTAACTTTCGTTCTCAAAGAGGTAGCAGCGCGAGACATTTATAGTCACTAGAATTGCTTTCAGTATGGCCTCGACCAGCGGTCAGAGTAGCTGAAATCTGTTCTTGCTTCCCTCAGCTGTGCAAAGCCATGGTGTGGCAGAGTGAGCTCAGTTGTTGCTCTCTATGGGTTAATATTGGAATTGTTGATTGAATTCCATTGAATTAAACCCATGCAGAACTACTGCACGGTCAGATTGTATTTTTTCCTAGTTTAGAAGCTGGAAGAATAATGTAACAAACAAACTACCAAGAACCTTTGTACAAAGTTGTGATATTTTTCATACCAGGAACCAGAGCAAGTCAGAAATGTTCTTATGACACCCTTCCCATGAGAAAATGCCTGAGTGAAAAAATGTGGAAGGTTCGTTTGACCAGCAGTCTAAAAGAAACCTGCTTCATTATTCCCTCCCCTTCCCTTGCTCTTCAGTGATCCAAGACTTTCTGCCTGCAGCTTCCAGGAAAATCTATTCAATAGTATATCAGAGAATGGAGGCTTCTCTGCTCTCTAGGCTGTGGTTGTCCTTTTTATCAACCCAAGTGTTTCTCTCATTATCAAGGAAGAGGTGGGGGACGAGCACATCAGAATACTTAGAGTTGCAGGAAGTTCTGAAATTTGAGATTTTGTTTCCTTATGAACTGGAATGAAACATTAAACCACAGAGTTTCAAGTCAATAAGACATTTTGTGCTTCCAACAGCCCTAATGAAAAAGGGGACATTCACCCTTTGCTCCCTGCACTACAGAATTTACCTTACGCTGGGGGCACAGGAGTATATAAGCTCATGCATGTCCGTATTGTGATACAGAAAAGGTCTCTTGGCCTCAGGCAGGAAGAAAATAGTGAGGCAAGGTAGAAACAAACAAGGATGACACTGCCCATCGCTCACATGGGTGTGTGCAGAACCACTGGAAGCCTCGGGGGCAGGCAGTCTGGTTATGACTGGCTGAAACAGCAGAGGTGATACAAGCCTGATGTCAGCTCCTGGCATGGTGGGGGTGTGGGAGCTTTCCCTTCATCATTCCTTTGCTGAGCTGAAGCAAAAGCTTGTTTTCTAAGCTTCTGTGAAACAACTGGAAATGAGGCATTTTAGGACAGTTGTTCGTTCTCCATTAACTACAGTGTTTGCATGTGTAGAACCGTCATTCCTGTGAAAGTAACAGTACTTGAAATAAATCCTTGAGTAAGCTGCACAGAGGCAGAGGAATAAAGACTAGAGGCATAGAAGATCAGAGTTAAGTGGGCTTTTGGGAGAGGGACAGCAGTCTCTGGGTGGGGAAAGGGAGACCACAGAAAGATTGATTCTCATTAATTACAGCCAGGCACATTACTTCATCAGCTCTTCTTTTGCGAAGCCGAAAAAATAGTGATGCATTTGAATGCAAGAGCTGAACCCAAACACTGTTGCATTTTGTAACATGGATCCAAGTCTTTGCCTATGTTTGTGACCAAGCTTTGTTATCGTCCTCTGTATCTGATATGCTAAACTGTGTATTTTCTTGTGCCAGCAATGTGCCCTTGTGGCCAATGACATCCTGGGGTGCTTCAAGAAGAATGTGGCCAGCAGGTCGAGGGAGGTCATCCTCCCCCACTACTCTGCCCTTGTGAGGCCCCATCTGGAGTACTGTGTCCAGTTCTGGACTTCCCGGTTCCAGAAGGACAGGGAACTGCTGGAGAGGGAACAGCAGAGGGCTACACAGACACTTAGGGGCCTAGAACATCTTTCTGATGAGGAAGGGCTGAGGGACTTGGGTTTTTTTGGCTGGAGAAGAGAAGACTGAGGGGAGGTCTGATCAACACCTATAAATACTTCAAGGGTGGGTGTCAAGAGGATGGGACCAGTCTTTTTTCAGTGGTGCCCAGGGACAGGACAAGGGGCACGAACTTGAACACAGAAAGTTCCACCTAAACATGAGGAGGAACTTCTTGCAGGGTGGCAGAGCCCTGGAAGAGGCTGCCCAGAGAGGTGGTAGAGTCCCCAACTCTGGAGACATTCCAAATCTGCCTGAACACATTCCTGTGCAAACTGCTCTGGGTGGACCTGCTTTGTCAGGGAGGTTGGACTAGATGATCTCCAGAGATCCCTTGCAACCCCATCTCATTCTGTGATTCTGTGCTCTGAGGCATTCAAAACCATATTCTAACGGTTCTGAGTTTGAATTCATCTATAGTTAGAACTAAATTGAGCAAAAAATAATTTAGAAAGAGAATAAGGTGCTAAAATGCATTAAAAATACCATATCATAGTATCTTTGATAGGCCTGATACAGCATATGCATCTTCTTATGACCCAAAAGGTCTATCACTGCTCTCTGAGGCAGTGGCATATTATGCTCCATTCCTTTATTCTGAACCAAGAAAATAGCTATTGTTCACCTCACAGTGAAGGCAGCTTTTAAAAACTTCATGTGGGTGAAAGAAGATGTTTTAAGAAGAACACCACCTGTAATTATCACACAGTTTTTCATGGAAACAATTGGTCTAGCCACAAGGTACTCCAAGCATGGGTACGATGGTACAGTACCTCATCCTCTCTCTGTTTGATGGGATGGTCTCGTTATCCTTCTTCCAGAAAAATATAGGGGGTGGCATTCCCACAACTCTGCACTCCAGTCTGACAGGGTACCCTTCAGGAACACCACAGTTCTGAAGCTTCTCCAAAAACATGGGGGCTTTTTTTACTTCCTTTGCTGGAAAAAGAAAAAGAATTCTTGAACGACAGAAATTTTATTCTTTGTTATGCTTTGAATTATATGGAAGAATAAGACCAAAAATTATTCTTGCGATATCAAAACAGATTCTGAATTTTTAATGAGAAGGAAGTGTTGGAAGGAAAGTGAAATGCCATGACATAGCCTCTGTAAGGTAATGTAAAGAAAATAATAGGCAGAACTGATATTCATAAAAGAATGTATGCATATTTAATGGGTCTAAGCATACTACCATTGCAGGAAATTAATGCCAGTTCTATGGATTTCAGGAGCTCACATCCTGTAAGGCTTTATTAAAGAACAGTATTCAGATTTATGATTTTTATATTTAAAAAAGAAATTAGGCCAATAAAATTGGGACTGACATCTAGGAGACCGCAACGTATATTATGAATTCAAACACTAAGTATTTTCTATGGAGAAAATTAAGAATGTCATTTTGCCGAGACGAGAGGTGAAGTGATGATGAGAGAGAATTCTTACTGCCCTCTCTTAATAACAGGAGTGCGCCTATCGACTGGGCACCAGGTCCATTGCCCTCCCACAGGTGAGTTTTCTCGCTGTTGAACTCTCCTGCTATCAGTGGATTAACTATTTTTTTATATTTGTCTGTAGGGAAGCTAAGGCACTTCTTTTGGAGAAGTGTGTACAAATAACTACAGCATTGCTATTAAATTATTCTTAATTATTCTTACCTACAACCGTGAGCTCCAGACTAAATGAATTTTGTCCTGTTTTATTAGTGGCAAGGCAAGTGTAAGTTCCAGCATCGTTTTGTGTGAGAGGATCAATAAGCAGAGAGTGAACTCCAGTCTCTCTGACCAGCATCTTGTGGGTGCCATCTGGTAGCACAGGTTTGCCGTTCAGAAGCCACGTCAGGTCTGGAGTTGGTAACCCGCTCACCTAACAGACAGTGAAACAGCTAGAGACAAACGGCAACCTGACAAAGAGTTTTTAGTACATTCGTAGGTAAGCCTTTTTTCAGATACCATCTGAATGATGTCAGAATCTAGAACAAACAGATTTAATTTTTTTAATTTAATTTTTTAGTTCCAAAAGGCAGAAAGAAAACAAACAAGCAACAAAATCCTAAGAGAAACAAATACATGAAATGCCTACATTTTTCTTGGTCAGAAAGGAAGAAACTTGGTGATGTATCAGATTCACAAAAGTCTCCCAGTCATCTGCTAGTTTTCTTTTCTTTTTCTTTAGTGCTGAGTATAAATCAAAACCCTAGACCCAAACCACTGCAGAGTTTAATAGGGATGAGAAAGAGTTCCATACAAATGACTTAGTATTTCATAAAATCTGATGAAGAATGATATAGTTCTTTGTAGCTGTTAAATTTACATGCTTTAGAACACTACAGATTAAATATTTTATAGAAAGATTATTAGGCTTTATTATACTCTTAGAGATCTTTCCAATAGATATAAGTACTTACCCATGTCTAAAATATTGCTTTACAAATAATATTCTGTAAACCAGAGAAAGAGGGAAGTGGAACTTGCCTGCACAAGGAGTGCTGTCTTCCAGGTCTGTGCAATACCAGACATGCTTTAAGGCTTCACAAGCTCTGCCAGGATAGCAGAGCTAAGAATAACCAAATTCTTTGGCATGCTCCCTAGTAAACTTTACATTGTAAATTAAGTAGTAAATTAATCTTGTTCATCTTCAGGGCATTAACTTCTGCTTCAGAGGTTCTACCCTCTTCGGGGTAGGAGACATTCTGGAGCATAGAAGAGGTCAGTGTCAGTGCTACCAACTTTGCTGTGCTACTGCGACACAGCGGGACCACCAAAATAGGTTTGAGCAGACAAGTTTCTTAAATCTGTTCCATAACAGGATGTTCACTGTGTGTACCCTAATCTCTGACAACTCTCTCATGTGGGGATTTGAGTCTGTAAACGGGGACATTTCTGTATCTGCATGCTGGGGAAGCATTAAATACACTGGGCTGCGGTCCCTCTTTTCAGGGAGTATTAATCTGCAGTAATTCCGTCCAGTACAATAGAAACATTTGTTTGAACAGTATACATGCTGAATCTTCTCTTTGTCATGGTTTTGTGCTATTCTGGATTCTGTTCAAGAATCTGATAATGGAGCAGAAGGACCTGTCATTCCCAGATGAACTTCTGGAGTTCAGACTGGTAAAGGACACGGTGAACATATCTAGTAATTTGAACAACCTTCTGAGTGAGCCTTCTATTTCTGGGGTTGTGTTTTCTCTGTTCTTCATTCCATATAACATGTGTTGAAAAGAAATCCCCTGAATCAGCTCAGAGACAATGGCAATAAGAAATAATTTTTTAAAATGAAGCATTAAAACTTCAACAGAAAGTGCTTATGCATGTAGTAAAGATCATGAAAACACCTAGCAATATATGTACAGAGGTATGAGAAGTGAGAATGAACAGAGGAAATAGTTAATACCTTACAATCCAACCTGCAAAGTCGCCCTTCGTGTGCTACCATGTCACCTGGAGCTTGTAGAAAGTATGGCCTGAAAAAGCGTTCTTGAACAGCCTCTTTGTCTCCTTCTGGCACCCGGGGTCGTGTCCTGCAACACAAAAACTGCATATATGTGTTTGGGAGCCAAACTTTTTTTTCCTAACGCTTAAAAAAGTTAACTAAAAAGGGCAGAAAGAAATGGACTGATTGTAATTTAATGCTTGCATATTTTCAATTTAGAAAGATTATCAAATTAACTATATTGTGTAGTATTGTTGGATTCCCAAGCTGTCCTTCTCTACTTTTTGTTTTTTTTTGGCTGGATTTCCTCTTGCTAATCCATCCCTTGCCTTTAACTCCACTGCAACAGGTAAATGAAATAATACTTTACACTTAAACTTCCCTGTATTTGAAGAGGACTTAAAAAATATTACATACTAGAAGTGACCTGTTGGGAGGGAATTGCTGCTGTTATTTCCATTCTGTGATTGAGAACTGAAGTAGAGAGTGCATTGAAGTACAGCAGCTAGTTATTTTGAATGCCTTCAGTAAGAAGCACTAAGACAGTCTGAAGGACTTTTCTTTTACCTGTGAGGCTGAATTGTTGATATTCGGCCCCGAACAGGGATACTCTGAACCATCAGGTGGCCTGAACAACTGATTCTCCCCTGCAAATCACAATGGAAACAGAATTAATAGTTGGTTAATAACTCCTTTCATTTTGAAGTATAAATAGTTAACATTTACAATGCGTCAGCTGTTTTAGATTTTTTTTTACATAAAGTAACTGGACTATGATGTAAATATTACTTTTTCAAAGCAAATGCTATTAGCGTGCAGAGGCAGGGGTTTCTTTGTGTGTCTGGAGCAGTGTGTTTCTCGGACTCGTAAAGGCCGTGGCAATGCATTTAGCAGTGGTGCTGGGTAAACCAGCTTAAGCAGTATCTGTCCCTGCTTCTTCATTGTTGTCTCTGTGTCCCCACAGGTACTCTCTTCCAGCCCCTTTCTACTAGCGTTGTCGTTTGTGCAGCCACATGGAAACTGAAAAGTAGTTGGGCTGAAGTATAATTCAGAAAAAAGGAAAAATTTAAACTGGAAAAAGTTGCCTGCCTTGATTGTACTGCTAAATAAACATCTAAGCTAGTGCACAGGGTGAAGCAGTGTGTTATGCAACGAGACTATTTGCAGATCAACATCTTTGCATCCTAGATAAAGAATAATTGTGTTTGGTAGCACTTCCAAATTTGGCATAACATTTTGTTTCCCCTTGTTCTATTCTTTCTGCCTACAATATCATGTCTGTCTTGTCACCATATCTCGGAAGGTATCTATCAGCAACAGAAGCAGGGTCAGGAGATAGGGCAGGAGTTACTAATGTGGAAAAACATTCTTAATGGTTGTGACTGAGATGTGTAAGAATAGGGGAGTAGTTTCATCATTCTTCATTATATGGTTTGCTCTCCTACCCTCTGAAGCATCTGATTTTTGATACAGTCACCACTCGCTGTCAGGCTTGGTGGCCCAATCTGTGTTACTATTAACATATATTAGAAAAAGATGAAACATTCATTTTTGTAGAGGAAAATAAAACACCTTACTTGTGGGTTTGCAGCCATAATCGTATAGTTGCCATCATCATCATTAGTAGAAGCTTCAATATGTAAAGAACATGTTCCATCTTCTTCTCTGTTCATTTTGAAATGCTTGTTTTTCTTTGAAATCTGCTTGCCGTCCTTGAACCAGTATACCTGTAGTGATCAGAACCCCCCCAGTGACTTAACACTTGCTCTGTAGTGGAATAGTGACTAGAAAAAACATAGATAAGAACATGACATAAGTTGGCCAATTGCTAGTAAAAATTTTAGAACATTATACAATGTGCAGATCGGTTACAACGTGAAGTAGAATGATTCCAGGTTGAACTTGGAAAGCTGCGTATCTCCTTTGCATAGCTGGGTCTGTTGGGTTCTCTGTTCTTGGCTACAGACACATTACTGGTTATCTCAGATCAGTTCTTATCTTTCTGAGAAGTTCATTTTTTGGGGGGTTATGAAGTCCTGTTTCTCTTGAGGTCAGGTGGTTATGAGGCAGTCTCCGCAGTACATCAAGGATACATGCTCAGGAGCAGGTATTATTATTTTAGAAATTATTTTATTTAATTTTTTATTAAGTTATTTTAGGTATTGCTATTTTAGGAAGCGGGAGGGAAATAATTTGTTTTAGAGCTCTCTCCACAGAGCCATGTTCTTAGGACTGAGGCTTTCCAGGGAGATGTGTAAAAACTGCAGGTAGTTGGTTTTTATTCCTTTACCGCTAACAGTGAGAATGACCTACCTTGGGAACAGGTATTCCAACGATTTTGCAAGTGAATGTAATAGGAGATCCTTCCATTACCCGAAAATGCTTGAGTCTCTTGTCGAAGATGGGTGCTATGTATTTGCCTGTAGGGATTTCCTCGTGTTGGACTTCATCGTCTGATTCATCCACCGGGGTACGTTCAAGGCGAAATTCTATTTCGTTCATCAGCCTCTGCTCAAAGCTTGAAATCCTGTATTCCTGCAGAGAGCCAGAGGCACGGTTCTCAACAAGAGGAGTCGTGCTCTGTGGTACTTGCAGTCATTTATGCTTTTAGACTAATTCCAAAATGAGTTAAAATATAAAAACCTACGTAAACTAGGACATACTGAAACAATCTGAATTTGGTCTGCAGACACAAATTCTGTCACTGCATCTTAAGTTTGCAGAATGTGACTGATGAAACTGAGTTTAGGCAGCTAAAAAATCAAACATATAATTCCTCTAAGTCCCTATGAAAAAACTGTACTTTTGCACGCTTGATCAAAAAAGGTCATTAAAATATACCAAATTTTTGAGGATTTTGTGTTTAAATATAGTTTACCTGCTAATTATGGAAATGAATACTGCTATAGATTTCAATTCAGAATTAAATAAGGAAAACTGTACCTACTAAAAGAGAAAGCTATGAAGAAAGTTAAATATTTTCAGAGTTATTTACCTTCAGGTTAAAACTTGACTATATTTCTAGCTGGTGTAACTGAGAAAGCAAAACATATCACATTTAAATCCTTAGAAGATTAATCAGATGATGCAAGAAAACCAGTATATTCCTACATAAATGACCATTTCCTGATAGTTTTATGTGATTACGAGCCTCCTCCTAATCCCCTGAAGTCAACGAGAAATCTCTTGTTACCTAGCTGTTTGGCATGAGGATCTCTCTTGCCCAGACCAAGAGGCATTTGATCAAATGTCTCTTGCTGTGACATGTGAAATGCCAGACCAACAGTCAGGTTCTGGTTTTGACAGCAAACTGATGTTTGTCCTGGACATGGTGGAGCACTACGCCTGGAAGTCCAGAGCTTGCGTTCCTACTGACATTTCTGAGAGCAGGCATACGTTTTATTCTACTTCTGTAGCAAGCATGGATCTTCAGAATCTCACTTTAATCTGTCAGACAGTGCTATTACAATGGGGTTTGTTGCTTTGTTATAGGAGGGAAAGGATCTGTGGCTTGGAAGGGAAGTACTTGAGTAATTCCAAAATTGAAATTCTCATTTCTAAAATTGAATATTAGAAACTAGTGAATCATAAATAAGGATGTAGCCTATCCTTAGATATATTCCATTTGCTGAAAAAACAAGGTTCAGAAAATGCATCTTGTCTGAAATCTTACAGAAAGTTAATTAAAGATCCATGAAAGATCGCAAATTGCTGGGACTTGCATCCCATATCATATACATATTCCATCATACTGCTGATTGTGCTCTTGACCAGTAGTTCCCAAATAGTAAGGAGCAAAGGTGGAGAGGCAGCACAAAATTTTAGCTGACAAAGTCTTCTGATTTCTTCAGGAGACCAAAGAGACAGAAGTGGCCAAAGATTGAGAGGTTACAAGGGAGTTTTGAGGAGGAAAACATGGCAGCCATGAAGCCCGAGTTAAAAAGCTGGAAATTGCTGTGATGGAATAAATGCCCTGGTAATATCTGATTTTGGTACTGTAATGGTCGATGTTGTATATTGGTCTTTTCATCTCAAGTCTTTTTTGGGGGGGTTGCTGTAAGGTCAGATCCAGTAAAGATTAGCTATGGTAGGAGAAGGCAGACAGCGCAGAGTAGGGAGGAAAGGACTTTCATGACTGAACTCTCTTTACTGGAAACCAAGTCTCCCTTCCACTTCTCCCTGCTTCTCTGGTGCTGCAGGGATGTTCCACACAGCTTTGGAGCAGTGCTGATAATTATGTGGTAACAAAAGTGTTTATAGGGAGCTTAAGTTGCTGGGTCCCCTCTTTAAGACACCTTCCTTACCTGCAACACTTCCTCTCCACTCTGACAGGGCCAGTCTGCCCTCTGGTACTCTCTTCAAATGTACCACTGCGAGTACAGCTTGGCCAAGTAGGAGTTTTTGAGCTTGCAGGTCTGAAGAAGTGGGTGAGACATGTGCCAAAGGGTGGGAGCCATCCACTAGATGGTATCCACTTTCTTAGGTGGCTTGCTTTGCTCTGTGGGCTGGCCAACAGCTGGTGGTCAGCAAACAGCCTGATAAAGTTTCATCTTGTGGAGCTTTTTTTCTTTCACACAACATGTCTCAACAAATCACTTGAATAGATCAAATTCTAATCTCAGTTAAGTCAGTGTAAAACTGGACATTCTCTGATTTGTGACCAAGCGAAGCTCTCAATTTTCCATTTAGATGGCAAGGGCTGGTTATAGTGTTCCAAGGGCAAGTTAAACAACCAGTCTTTTACCTTTCATATGGAGAAAAAGCCCATCTGTTTTTAGGAAGGAGGAATCAAGTAAAAATCAGGGAGTGACTACTATGTTCTAGGAAGCAGCCATGTCACCAAAATTTATTCTGGTCATATTTAGTTTCTAGAGTCTCCCATAAATAAAGGAATTCAAACCTAAACACTTTGTTGCAAGCAATGTGCTGAAGAACATTTTTGGAGTTTTGTTTTCCTTCCACTTCTTTGAGTGCTTTTGCTAGTTGCCTTCATGTCGTTTAGGCAGTTCTTGGCAGCAGAGAGAAAAATCTGTGGCAAAAAAATTGACCTACTGAGAAAGGATTACTTTGAGTGTCTGAATTTTCCAGTAGGACTTGAAGATGCTATATGAAAGTCTTCTAAGAATGAAATTGTTTTCAGGGATTTCACATTCTGTGGTGTCTTTGGGAATATGGAGGCTAATTAAGGATTAATTAAGGTAGAAGTAATCTCTTTCCCTCCTTCTCTTTCCATTATCTAATGATTTGTCACCATTACACTTTCAAGACATCACGTTAGTGAATACGGTGTTGACTCCAGAACAAAATGCTGCGGAGTGGAGTTAAAAGGCAATGAATTACTGCAAGCTAATGGGAGAGGCCAGTATTGTTTATGGGGAGTTGGGTTTAGTCAGCAGTTTTTCATGCTGATATTTTTCTCAGATTCACTGCTTTCCAAAAGATGTCGCAGTATGTAATAAGGAATTAATAGTCTAATGTTGCTGTAGCCATGATGGCGTAGGGATGAAACCAATCAATGGTTTTAGATACAATTAACATCCTTCCTTTCCTCTATTCCAAGGATACAAGTGTGTCTTAAGTTGTCTAACCAACTAACGTTAATTCAACTTGGAGCAATTCTTTTCAAACTGTAATTAACCTAATGTTTCTTCCCTCTCTTTTAGATCTGAAAATGTTTTCTGTGAACACAGTGTATAATTTTTATTTTTCCTGACTGTGTGCTGAAGTTATTAAGTTCTTACAAACTTCACTTCTGTAAGAAATAAGGGCAGTTCTTCCTTTCCATCTATCCGCTTGCAGACAAAAATATAATAGAGGAAGGAATGCATTTCATGGGGCATGAAGTTAATCACAGACAGGTTTTCTCTCACATTTCTTGAGTGCGTGTGACTCTGGATGTATGTGCACATAAAATAAAGGTGGCAGTTTGTCAGAACCAATGTGTATTGCTGCACTGTCGGCACTGGGCTATCATCACTGGCAGCTGCTTCTCTGCCCGTGGAAGCCACAAGAGTCATTGAGTTTCTGTGCAAACCCAGCAGTCTGTGGCTAGGAACTGTGCAGGCCATTTGTGTTTGGTCATTTTAAGGAGTTATATTCAAAAATACATTTTAAATTAGAAAATATTGAAGTTAGGGTTCTCACAGCCCCAAAGTGTCGCCTGTGTGTTGTGCACATACTTCAGTTTGTCTTTCTCGATATATGCATATATATGCTTATATAAATTTACACACAAACCAACAAGACTAAGTTAACATTGCTGTGAAAATTCTAACACCAACATATACAGACTGAAGGTGTTATATGTTATACCAAGCTTCTTACAAAGAACAGGAATCTCTGAAATAAGTGGAAACACACAGTTGTATAGAGAACATAATCATGGAGGTTTTTTGCTTGTTTGGTAGATTTTCTTCTAGGATTAGCAAAAGCACAAGAGAGTTGTTAATATAGCTTTCTGAAGAACTGTTTTTATCACATTGTGATTACATAAGTGGAGTAGAGCAAAGTGTGTGTGGTTGTGGGTCAGACAAGTATTTCGTAAAGTGTCACACAAAGAACAAGTCCATGTGATCACTGCGTACAATGTTAAAACTAGGCTGCAGTTCAGCGTAATGAGAAGACTAAGGGAAAGAGTACAAAGGTTTAAGCTCTGATTTTTGGGTCAAAAATGCAGGGTTCCAGCTGCTTTTTGGCAACGTTTCTGAAACATGACGTTTTTACAGACTTGTTTAATATAGTAGCCAGATATTTTAAATTGTGCTGTCTCCCAGCTAGAAAACTGTAAAATTAAAGCTCCTATGTGGAGGTGTAAATGTCCTGTACAAATTAGAATATAGATAGCACATATATATTATAATTTTATATAGTTATCTATATCTCTGTAGGCTGAGTAGATTGCAGCTTTTGAAACCTGGATATTTCGCTTCCATGCATTAGCAAAAAGGGAGTAGGGAGTGGTGGCTGCATTAATCCTATCAGGATATAGCCAGAAGGGTAAAAGGCTTAAAACTGGCCAGAGCAAAACGCTGGTGAGTTGTATGTCTTAAGCAGTTCTGTATCATGTTTCTCTAGTCATTACTAGCACCTTGTAAGTGATCTGCACCGCGTTATTGCCACAGAGCTGTGTAGCATATTAAGTGTGTATTAATGCAGCTGAACCGGTTTAGATCCCACAGTGAGCTCTTCTGCAGGAGTGAGCTACAAGAAAGTTAACTCAAAAGGGAAAAAAAAAAAAAGTCAGGTAAGTTCTAGCAGAAATTTGGGGCAGATGGAGCAGTGAAAAGCGACTTCTCTTCTGGGGAGTTGCTAGCCTTTGCACTGTTGTAGTAATACTTTGCAATACTGTTGTAGTAATACTTTGTAATACTGTTGTAGGGTGCTGCTGGATGGCTGTAATTTGACCAGCATGGCAAACAAATTTTTTTTCCAATGCAAGTCCTGTTGAAGTACAGTTTTACATCATTTTGTCTCTATGATTGATCTATTTGGCCCCATCACCATCATATTTTGAGCACCTGGCAGTAAGGCACCCTTCAGGGCAGGCCTTTTACTTGTGTTTTACATACGAGAAATTGAGGCCTAAAGAAGCCAAGTGACCTGTTAAGGTAACACAGAAAGTCTGTGACAGAGCAGAGAGTTGAATCATGGTCTCCTGGATTTCGAGTCAAGTAATTTGGCTCCTGGGCCATTCTGCTACCTGTGAATCTTTTAGGCAAAAAGGGGAATTGCACAGACTGTAGTAATTCCTGTAAGCTTCTAAGCATCTCTGTGTGTGAATATGAGTTCTAAAATCCTGTATCTGTTGAAGTTAAAGCCCATCTTGCTATTGACTTTAGCAGGATTCAGATCTTAGTGAAAATACATGCTAACAGTTACTAGAATCTTGTAGCATCAAAACAATCTGATGTTAGCATAGTAACCCATGGAAATTACCACATATAGAAAGGCCAGAGGAATTTTTATTTGAATGTTGATTCTCATGTAGTGCATAAAAATGTAATTCTCTTTGCCACTCATTGCCAACTCCAGACAAATTTCCCAATTTAATCCCAGTTTTGTAACTTTTACTAGACTGTCTTTTTGGCAGAGTTATTCTAAATCCAGTTAACGGTTTCTCTAAGAAACTGGCATATATTGCATCTCAGTGTCTGCTTCCAAGCTGTAACATTCCTTGGCTTCAAAGTCTCCTCTAGCCTACTCTGACTGAAATCGTCTGTTCAGTTTGGATTTTCCTTCCCTTCCCCCCACCTCCCTCCCCTCTCAGTGGTGGGAATCAAAAAACAACAGATCCAACGTGTATGCTTTTCTTCACTTATCTGGCCCATGAAGAGGTGTCACTGAAGTGACTTATTTTTGCAGGTGAATTATTTTGGGCCATCTTACATACCACAGGGCATGAAGGTCATGCTATGCAAATGGACACACAAAGCCTTGAAGAGTCTACCAAGTCATCTGTGGTACACAGCTAGACAATATCCTAAATACAGTTCAGTTCAAGATGATTGAGCAAGAGGAAGACAGAAGAGAAAGCAAATGAGGTTTGCATGTCCAGCTCCCACAGACTTGTCAGCTGGAGTGAGTGGCTTAGGTGTGCGTGTGAAAGCATGAGGAGCTCAGGTTCCCTTTCCTAGGTGACAGCAAGCCGGGATCCTTACCAGGAAAACCTGTCTGCATTTTGTTGATTAGATCTAGGTCTTGAGAAGACAGCTACAAGTGGTTGTTTCACTATTCATTCCCATAATTATTGGGAGTTTATACCTATTAATATCAAGATCTAATAATCTGTCTTTGTCAGGTTCTTAAATCTCTTCTCATTTCTAGTGCAGAGCAAATAAGCTTCTGTGAGGACTCCTTGTGGTTTAATTCCCATCCTTAGCCCAAAAACTGCCTACATTTGCTGAGCTTTGAGAGATGATGTGAAGTTTGTTTTTGAACAAGATTTTTGGAGCGATTGAATTAAGCGTAATTCTCGTGCTCTGGGGAACAGAGTTCTTGGTGGTTCTTAGGACCTTTCTGAGGCTGTTCGATAAGGGAACTGTGAGGAGATAGTTCTGTTTCATCAGTGTTGAGGTGGTGGTGGTAGTGTGGCCTGTGTGATGAGCTGGGTTCTGCATATGACTTTGCAGGCCATGGTTTTTAATGATCTAAAAGGTTTTGGACAAACCTTGCATCTCTTCTGCTCTGAAATTTCTTATAAAGTATTCCCTAGTAAAAGTGAAGAATATTCACGTGAGGGCTGTGCATAAGTTTCTAAACAGCTGTAGGTTTACTCTTTGTCCTAAAAATAAGGCAGTGACCATGCTGCTATCTGGGTCTTACATAAGACAGAAGCAACCAGCATTGCCACATGATATTCTTCATAGTAAATGACACAGAAATGTGAGCACAGTTTGTAGTTCTTACAACTAAAAGATATAAATCAGGCCTAGCTACTTAACTTTCCTTTATTATTGCACACTCAATTTCTTTAATTGTATTACTGTACAGGATTTTGAGGTTTAATTACCTCATATTTCTTTTTTGTATTATTTGTGTAGCAAAGTTTTGAGGAGATAATGTCATTAATTTCTAAGTTTTGCCTGTAAAGCTGAATTTCTTCTATTTATAGTCTCATTGGTGAAGCCTGTAAATGTTTTCAAATACCAGGATAAAAGAATCAGTTTGCATGACACATTTATATTTTTTTCCATTTGCTTCATTCCCTCAAATTCTCGGTCTGCCCTTTTCTCCCCATGGATCCTTTTGTTTCTACATGACATATTCTAACTGAACATTACCAAGGTATTTTACTTGTAAGGAAGACCAAAAAGGCCCAAAGGACTAGACTGACAGTGAGTGGACAGGGAAGTTCTTTGTCCTTCTTGTTGTCTTTCACTTTGCAGAAATACTGAAACATCCACTACAGCAAGGACAAGAATCTGGGTGTTTGTCCTAGGAACTAGGCAGGAGAGTGTTTTGGGGTTTTTTTTTCTCTGTCTCTCAGTTTGTTTCTTTTCTCCAACACAAACTAGCGGCTTCCTCAAACAACCCTAATCATTAAGCTGAGATGCTCTCTGAAGTGTCCTGCTAAAGGAGGATCTGTTCCACACTGCCTGAAGGTCTTAAGTTTTGTTCATTGAGCTGGAGAAGACAAGAGAAAGGCTCAGGTCTCCTATTATGGAAGCTGTTTGAAAAGGTGGAATTTCCAGTTTTTTATCCTGCTGATAAAGAATGCTTAATTATTTGTGCAACCTGGGACAGCACCAATGGTACACATACCCATGGGCAAGGAGTTAGGCTGCCCTTAGGAATTTGAGAGTTATGAATTCAACTGTCTTCAAGCCAAGGAAGAAACTGGACTAGGTCCTGGGATTTGTCCTAACCTCTTCCTACAGCTGTGCAAAGCTAATCCTCGGTTAGTGTATCTTCTGTTTGAAAGAACTGAGCAAATCTGACTGAAGACATTTGGTATAAGTGAACCACATTTTTTTTCAACGCTCTTAATTGTGATGAAACTTCACCTGGCAATATAGCATGCCACCATCTGCATAAATGACAGGTATGGTGTTCTTTTCTGGTAAAAATGACAGCTTATTACTATATGTACTTGATCAAAGTTGCAGCTAGAATTCTAGCAAAATCGTATTGGTATTTCCGTCAGCACTGCATGATTATCAGAACTATAGAAGACCAGAGGCTAATCTGTTGTGTCTCATGCAACATCAGCAAAATTACCAACTATGTTCTGATTGTGGATTTCCTTATTGTTGGAGATGAATGATGTACTGGATGAAACGGGAGGAGCACATCTGGATTGTTAGATATCATGCTGAGTGCATAATGCTGACACTTAGGAAAATCTTGACTTGTAAGCTAAAAGCTTTTCATATGGAAGTCAATGATAGATAAATAGAGCACCAGGATGTAAATCACTCACGTTCGTTACTGCACTGTATATAGTAATATAAGACAAGGCCAATACTTTAAGGCAGAGACTTGTCATCTTCAGCTTTCATTCTAGATGATCCTTACATGCTCTGCAGATATTGTAAATGAGACCAAATGCTGCTATTGAAATGAAACGGGGTTATAATAAAGTTCTCTAAATAAAAATATGCTATAGGACACATTTTATGAGAAGGAATTTTTAAAATAGCATGTGGAAAATACAAGGAAGCCAACACTTTGAGATTCTTATGGGATGCTGTACTCTATTCATTATGCAGGGATCTCTTACACAGGGGAGAGTTGTATTCGTATTTAAGAGAAAGTGAATAAAAGCCTTTTTCTACCATTATAATAATAAATTTAATGCAGTTATGCTATATATAGGATGAAAATTCTTCTTTTTAATTCTGTGTTAACTATGAGAGGAAAAAATGGGACAAAATCTATGGATGTGAATCCAGCACTCCAACATATTATTCTCATGATGCTGATTGTTCTATAAACGGCAAAGCAATAGGAGTTTTGGAAAATACTCTGTATCCTCTCATCTCTTTAAATAATCACTGCTTTCACTGCAGAGAAAACTCAGACTTGAATTTGCTGGAGTCAGGCTGCGCAGTGGTTTTCTGGGACATGGAAGCATAAAATCAGAAATTATGAAAGGTGGGAACTGAGTGGAAAATGAGGGAACTTCTATTGAGCAATCCTAAAATTATTTTCTACTTCATTACCATTGGCATTCTAATTACCATAACAATTAGAGCAGTGCCAGCTTTGAAGTTTTTCAGTGTTTGGGGGACTGGGAATAAAGATTTTGATTTGGTGTCATACAGAATAGCAAATAAGTGTATAAATAACTTTTGCTGTCAGCAGATAACTTTGACACTAGCAGTGATCATTGCTTCTAAAGGGGTTATCATGCAGTTAACTCAAAAGACCGATTGGTATTTCACAGTAGCTCTCTAAATAATTTGTCTTACTACCATCGCAAGTACAAATTGTAACACTTGTGATTCATCTGCAAAACATACCGCTTGCCAGTTGTTTTACTCAAAGTGCTTTGGCAGCGTGATCTGTCAGAAAGAAGGTCAACGGCAATATTAAAAAAACAGGGATTACGCTGCAGTTGTCCACAGAGGGTAATGTGCTCCAGAGACTCCATGACTTTTTGCTTATCTTTGCATGTTCTCTGTCAGAAGGGCTAACGGACGTTGTGAAAAGTTCCCTTGTTGACCACAGATGAGGGTAAACCATTGTTTGCTGCGTTAAGCCTGAGCTGGAAGGGCAGCTATGGAGGGCTTCATGGCCAAGGTGAGAGTAGCATCGCTGCCTACAGACAGAACGGCTATCTAGCACTCCTTAGTGTGTCCTACTGTCATTCAAGGGTGGCTGGACCTCATTTACAGTGATTTCAACCTCAAAATATTATTTCACTTTTTATTTCTTCTTTAATTTCATAGGCACTGCCCGGATCCAGAGAATTTATTGGTTCTGTTTAAGAATGAATGGATGTTTAGTTCCTCAAACTTTGTAAAAGGCTTATCATTTTGCTAAACTCTCATAATGCTAGGCCTATAGTTTGATGTATGCCAGTAATGGCTACCAAAAACTTTGTTAAGTTCCTAACAAGGCCCTCTTGATTCATATAAGTCAGGAAAATAGGTTTAATGCTAAAAATTGAATACCACATTTTAGTTCAACCAAAATGAAAACAGAAACCTTTTCTTAAACAGTTTGATTACTGCTTAATTTATGTTAAAAATGTACAGTGTATGAATGTGTGTGTGTGTGCCATGAGTTGAGCAAGTTGTAAAGTGAAAAGATAAAATCCAGTGTACAGAAGGGTCTATGAAAAGAAGAAAGTTTTACATTCCTACCAGTCTCTAACAGAGATGATCAGAAATTAAAAATGCTACTCGGTCACAAAGTAAACCCTCTACAGCTGCATCCCCTCATACTTCCTATTTAAAGCTCCAGTTTGCTATTCCAAACCAGTACTTACCAGAAAAGCTCACTCTGCACAGTGTTGTAGCAGCTCAACCACACAAACACCTTTTGTTCCACAAGTCACAATACATGTCTTGTTCATGACTGAAATTTATTTTAATAACACTCGATTTTCTTACCTGCTGACTGCTTTCTTGATTACCATCCTCTCTGAAATGCGGTTTTCTTCCCAGGTCCTTTACAAGTGCAGCTTTATTTTCCCGAATAGAATCATCTGTTGCTAATGGCAGAGGCTTCAGATTTTTCTTTGTTAATCCCTGGGTCGGGCTATTAAAAGAAAATTCTGATACTAACATGTAGCAACCGGTATATTTTTTTTGTCACCTGTGTGATATGATACGTTACACTTCAGTTGTCTGGAGGAACCTGTTATTTCTACATTCTACATAAGTGTAGAAGCCAAAGCACAATATGGGATTTGATTTTTTTTGGTACTATTTTAATGGTGCATCCCATTCCACTAGGAATTAAGGACACACATCTTGAAGAGAATAAGCATTATAATACTATAATAAGCATCTAAATATTTATATTTATCCTGGAATAATGATGTCACAATGCTAAATAAATGTGTATAGGTGTTACCATAGGTATATAATTTGTACATTTTACTGTATCGAGCAATAATTTAGTGGTCTCTCGCTGCTTTTGTAACCAGCAGTCAGAAAAAGTAAAGCACTTTGCAAGGGTGAAGTGTCATTAATGCAAAGAGAATAGAGCTGGAGCACTTGTGTGCCACTTGGGAAGGGGAGGAAGGGAAGTGGATGAGGAGTTGCAGTTGATTTTTGCGTGTTGTTGCAATGTTGTGAAAGCAGTCTGAAGGCTTGAGTTGGGTATGTTTAAACCCTTCACTTGTAACTTTATTATGAATGCCTGCCCGTGATGCCAGGGCCGTGAAGGCCTCCAGGCGTGTGCCACAGAGGGATGGCAATGATGTGGCTGTGCTGGGCAACTAGGAAGTCTGTGAGTAGGAGTGCGGTGATGGTCTGAAGGCAGGATTTCTTGGCACACAGAGTGGTGAATGTTATGTATACAGGGACACTTTTTTCTGTTGTAATCACAGAATAGTTGATGTAGTATCAGCAAAATAAGTAGAAGATTGTGACTTACTGATGGCTATCGCTACCTTAAAGTGTACCATTGGTAAAAGGGGGAAATACTGCTTCGTTTGGAGTTCAATGGATAAAAAGTTGTATCAATCCACTGGTGCTAGCCATGCTAACACAGGGTTTACATAGTCCACAAAAGAGATATTAATTTCAACTCTACTAGTAAAGAAGGAACTCTTAATGCCACAACCTTTCCCGTACATCATTATCCTTATTTGCTTGTATGGTGGTAGCCATTTTGTCACAGAAATCATGCTGGATGGCAATTAAAATATTAATGTGCAAACTGTTAGAGGTTTTCTGGGGAACTTTAAATACAGAAAGTATTGCAAAAAAGACCTTTACATAAGTTATCTCTTATATATACCTGGACTAAGAAATAACATACATTATGAGATACCTCTTAAAACTTTACTTGTTGCTTACAATAGGTAAGAATGTTTTTATAGCTTGTATAGGCAAATGGTCTTATCTTGCAAGCTCATGAAATCTCTTTTCTCCCACTAGTACAGTCCTATGAAGCTCTGAGCCCCCAAATTCTTGTATGTATACCTGTTTATAAACTCACATTTCTCTATACTGAATATATTTTACCCTTGATGCATCTTACTGTAGAAACTACTATCCCATCCTTTCTTAGTTGAGTGTAAAGGTTAGATGAAATGACTAGAATATACTAATAACTTGCTTTTCTATTTTATGAATGACTTGCCTTTCAGTAAACTGCCCACTGCACAGAAATAGATTTTAGTTTCCCTCATGGGTATTTCTTGTCCCTGCTTCTGCACATATGGTTTATGCTACTTACGTCGTTGGTGTACTTCTGGGCAGTCCCATGGCATTAGTTGATGGCACAGTAGGAAGTGAAGGAAGGACAGAACTGAGGAAAGCTGCAGGATTCTGAATTCGGCCCGGTGGGGAGACAGGAGCAGGAGTCACACTCTGTGGCTGAAACTGTTTTACACTGGATGTAGAAAGTGTTAATGGAGGCACCGTAGATTCTTTAGGGCTTGGTAGAGACTGTTCACTTTTGCTTGTAAACCCTCCTGAAAACCTTGATTGGGCAGATGGAGGATTTCCTGTGAAATTTTCCTTGTTATTTGTTCTTTGAGTTCCTTGAGGGATGTTGCTAAATGTTGTAACTGAGGAGCTAGAAGAGGAGCTGGTAGGTGGGGTACTTTGTGATGGTAGGAACTGCTTAGGTCGGGTATAGCCGAATGCTTGTGAAGCAGAGGTTTTGCTTTGTTTGTACGTAGTTGAGGTGGACTGTTGATGGAGTGAAGTAGCAGAATTCAATAAAGCTGTGTTGAATGACAGCTCTCTTGTAGATGTCTGATATAGCTGCTGTTGTTCAAGCAAGACTTGGTTCTGGAGCTGTTTCAACTGTGTCTGATCACTGCATATAAAACAAAGACAGGCAAAATTGGTCATGAGCCTTCAATGTGCTGGCTGACTACATTTCCATGTGCAAATTGCAAGAGAAAATATTCTGTGTCCTGTGCTACAGTAAGAGATAGGGGAAACTCCTACATGACCTATTCTCTAACATTATGAGAAGAGCATAGTCTGCTACTAAAATAAACTTTTCCTTCCTCTCCCCTTCTTTGCCAGAGGCACAAGTCTTTTTTGTCTGAAAATTATTTGACTGAAATATAAATCTTACTTGAAAATACCTAGGGGATAGCATTGTCAAATTCTGCTCTGTCACCTTAGTACCTCTCTGCTTGTGTAACTAAGAGTAGGATTTGGTTTGTCAGATTTTAAATGAGCATTTGTAAGCCAGATTGCAGTTATTTAGCTCCTGTTTAAGTAGTTCCTGAAACCAGCATTTTGGCTAATAAAGCTTTGTAAGTGTGCATCATTCAGAGAGGACTTGCATTTCATGCCAATGTTGTTTCCTAGATGTTATCTACTGTATGTATCTTCAGGGCTTTTTTACTTTGCAATTAAGGAAAATCATTTTGCCTTGTCAAGTGGTTTATTTAGTTATTATGTGTATGGAAATACGGCATATGGAAAACAGGCTAACTTTCCTCCTTCCAAAACAAAAAGGACATAGAGGATATGGAAAATGATCACGTAATAAATTGTCAAGTGTTAAATATGGAGAACAGGCTAACTTTCCTCCTTCCAAAACAAAAAGGACATAGAAGATATGGAAAATGATCATGTAATAAATTGTCAAGTGTTAAATAACTATTGTTAAATAGTGAAAAAGTGGATGTAGAGACCAACCACAACTGGTACTGACAAACCAAATAGATGAAGTCAAGAGAGCTTCTTTTTATTTAAAAGAATTATTGTTTCTATAATGTACTACAAGATCACATTAAAGGTAGATAAAGATAGCAATCTCAAGCTTTCAAAAAGTAGAACCTTAGAGAGTTAGAAGTTTTGCAATCCTGATTCTGTGTCCTTCATACATACATCTGTATAATAATGCACTCCTTTGTTACATTGTGGGGCATTTGAGAGAAATTCTGCTTTATGCAAGCATTGAGCAACTTAAATACTGCTTCTACTCCCTCCTTAAATACATTATAGCTCTGAAAGTAAATAGGGCTGTGGATACAGACTTAACAAATTAAAAAAAATACTGCTCCAAGTTCTTCCTCTGTTACATGGTATGTAAGTTCTGTCATCTTACTTGTAATGTTTATGCTATGAAATTACATCCCTGCTTAAGAATACCAATGAATTACTTTATAAAATCCTTCCTGAGTCTTTACTTAAAGCTTCTGCCTCTTTAAGAAATGAAATGAAGGACTCTGCTTGTTTTTTGTTAAACCAGATTTGGGAGGTTTCAAAAATGCTGAAAAGATGTTTCTTAATAAACTGCAGTGTGAACTCCATAAATTGTCCTCTAAGAAAACTACACTTCTTAAAATTTCCCCTTGAGTTCACAGTGCACTAATCATGCAGGTGCTTTTTAGTTCAAGTGGTTTCACATTATCAATCGTTTCCAAGTATTTTATCTGTTTCAGGAAAAGAATAGGTTTGTGAGACATTAAAGTCATGAGGTATGGTCTGTGGGACTACAGTTGGTAGCTGGTTGCTAGTCCATACTATGTGTAAGACTGAATATGTATGATTTTGGCAAAACTGCATACTCAGAATTGAGTGAGATATGTTTGAAGAACCTGCTTTTATTTTGCCTGCATAAAAGCAGTGTTGTTCACCTTTTGTGAACAACAGCAGAAAACGTAGAATTCAATAAAATTTCAAAGGGAAAGCATTTTCCTTTTAAATTTGGAGAATGCTTTTCCAAGAGGGACACACAGAATAAAAAAATCAAGCTCTGTAGAATATGTTTTCTAAGAGTATGGTTAGTTAGGCCAGCACCATGTGATACTGACTGTCTTTTTTTGTTCTGTGCTTCAGTTTTTTTGCTCTAGTGCAATAGCATCCTGGTCTATGAATTCTAAATAATACCAGGTGATGCTCCTGAAACTTAGAATTCCTTTTACTTACAGCTTTGGTTTAGCCAATACTGGGGGGGGTTCCTTGGATGGTGATGTTGGCTCCGGTATTTTCATCGGCTGACCATTTATCCTTTCTTGGAAATAGTTGGGTCTGATTTGGTTTGTAGCACCAGGTCCATCCTCTGATGGTGATTCACTTCTTTTATCATCTTCAGGCAGCTTGAAGTGCACACGGAGACCTGCCTTGGAACTCGATCTGGGTTCATTGTGGTTCACAAGAACACCTTCAAGTTTAGGTTTGGGGGTTTGATTTACTACATGATGGGAAGGAGTTTGTGGCAGAGGTTCGTGTTCAGCAGCAATTAAGTTGATTGAGCTCATTGTGTGAAGGGTAGCAGCATTACTGCTGTCTTCAGATGCTGAAATAGCAAATATCAAACTTTCAGTGACATGTAAATACCGTAAATTATAGTGAAATGAAATCACAAAAGTTACAGTTGGAAAAACTCGCTTTGATGTCCTCCTAGCTCTTGGATTGAGTTGTTTGACCTCATTTGTTTAACAACAAATTCCCTTGTCCCTTGACAAAGGCATATTGTAAAAGTGGCAGAAAAAGAGACACAGTCTAGTCTGGAAGATCCAGCAGTGGTCTGCAGCCACAAAGGTCCGTGAAGGTCCCCCGTGAATTCCACCAGCATCTTTGAAATACAAACTTTCTTTCAAGAGAATTCTCTAACTTTTTAGTTATGAAGAACACTGCCAGAACTTGAGCTGAATTGGAGTCAACAGTGCACTAGGCTTTTATGTACTGTGCTTTGCTCACTTAACTGCTTGGTGTCTTGGCAGCATAAATCATGTAGACAGTATGAAAGAACCTGTTTTGAGGTTTCCTCCTTTGGGCTCTGCACCAAGGAGTTACTGGAATAGCAAACTAGGCAATCCATAGAGATTCTAAAAATGGCTATTGCCCAAATCTTGAGGTCAGCAAGAGTTGTGTTTTTGGAAGGGCTGTGAGATTCATTCCCTAATGCTCTTTGTTCCTTCACATTTCTAATAGGGGAAGGACGTGTTGAACAAACCTAGCAATCTATGTTCAATAAGCAGCCTGGAGCGCTCAGTGCAGCAGCCTGCTCTCCTTCTATTTACTAGCAAGCACAGGACTAAAACCAACTCTTACCTTTGACAGTTAGATGAGCTATACTAGATACTGTGCCATATTTATTGCTTGCAGTACAGGTGAAAGTGCCAGAATCTTCTGAAAATACTTCAGCAATAACCAGAGTACAAATTTCCTCTGCAAAGCATCAGAGAAGTATTATTGCTTGAAGTAAACACACATTGAACAAACACACAAAGCCTTGACTACCCTTGGGGACATTTCCTTAAGGTTTTCCACCTTGCTCGGTTTGATTTTAGTTTCATCAGTATTATCAATTTTGGCAGCCTTTGTGCACAGCAGCTGTTAACAGCATTGTCTGCAGCAACTGGCACCCTCTGTGCTCCAGCACGCCCAACCAAAGTGAAGAACAGGTGTCAGCAGCGTTTGGAAAACAGTAGAAAATGTTTTCCTGATCACATGAAGTACAGACTTTCTCTCTGAAGAACTTAAAATTTCATTTAGAGAAATATAATGTGCTCTTTACTCACAACTCACTAAAATAGATGCATTTTTATCTCTTTGCAGGTTGAAAGGTTACGTGTAACTAAGTGGGAACAACTCAAATGGAGTCACTCTATAAGGTGAAGAAATACAAAACATACACACATAGGCTGACATTTTCCAAAGGTACTGGTGCATATTTGCATATAGAGGGGGTTGTGCTAATCGTGCTTATAGAAAGTTGCCTTTTCACTTCTTTGTGAAGAAGATTAATGGGCACCAAAAATGGGCTAGCAAAATTGTCCTAGCAAAAATTAAATTCCATCTTGAAAGGTCAATCTGGGGTTCTGACATCCCTGTCTGACCAATAGCTGACATGTCCGTGCAGCATTACCAGCTATTGAGTACCTATGGTGATGGCATTTTAAATCTTTCCTTTGGCTGGGAGGGAGAGTAACATCTGAAGGGTATTGAAAGGCAGCTGATAGCATTCCTTAAACTAAGCAGGGACTATTTTGCTACCGTTTTGCAAGAAACTTTCCTAAAGCCCTAGAGGATTAACATTTTGTGAGTATTTCTGTAGAAGTCCATACCACATTTAAACTTGATTGTTTCATGTCATCACCGAGGAAAATCTAGTAGCAACAAAGAGCTTATTTGCTAACAACTATAGGAGAATAATAGTTTATTATAGTACTAGGATTATAGAACTAGTTTAAGGCATTATAGTATCTAGTTTATCGTACTTGGATTTGCCAACCACTGCGTGCATGGAAATCCAGATTCCTTCTGAATGAGCAGCAGGTGATGAGGCAGTGACAACTGCACCCAACTGATTACCCTCTAAAAACTGCTTCACATTACTCAGCAGTGATGCCACTGGACAGTAAAGGAACAGCATCGGTGGGTTCTGGTAGAAGCTCCATTTATTCATTCCTCACTCTGAGCGACAGACATTGCAGAGAGAGGGAGTCTCTTTCAAGACGCTTTTTGGGGTAAAAAACTTAAAGCAGGGCAAGGAGAAGAGTTATAGAAGTTTATATTCCATAAGAATGAATACTCCTTTGGTAATTTTCTGTCCTAAGAGGGGTAGCTTTATATTTGTAATAGTGAAAAGCGTAACGGGGAGAGTGATTGTCTCATAGAGAAGTAATCAAAATCTGTAAGGCTTCTTTGCTCAAATCATGCAGAGTAGCCTACGTTCTGCTCTGACCCTTGAAATTAGCAAATCCAGCCACTTTTATAAGATTTGCTGATATCAGGGGTGGAACACCTGATGTGATACTCTCATATTACGCTGGTAGGGAGCAAAGGGAATGGCTGACATGGCTAAACATCTGATGCAATGTTCCCTGGTAAACTAGATAAAAATAGCTCAGTCCTACATCATCTGGTGTACTTCTGATCCTCAGATATTTGGGGACCCTCATACATTAATTTTGCTAATCTTTAGCTCATAAGGTGGTAACATTGAGGTCCTAAGTTAGAACTGGGTCAAAGCAGAATGGAAACATTATTTTCTTCAAAAGTGACAGAATTAATTCAAATTATATGTTTATGGGACAGCCTACAGTGAAATGCATCTCACTAGTAGCTATAAAAGGAGAAATTATGTTAATTAAATGATGGAGTTTAATTAATATTTTATGAGGTTAAAACACCACATTCGTGTAATCAAGGAAGTATAAGCCTGTTGATGATCCTCACCTGGTTCAGCCATAGATCGTGGTTCTAAAGGGAAGAAGAGCAGAATTAGTAGATTGAATATACTTACTTTCACAAATAATTTTTTTTTCTTAAGCATTAAACCTGAAGCTTGCTCTTCTCAATATGATGGAATACTCCTTTTGATCCAATTTTCTGTTTAAAGAGTTTTGGAGATAGCCAGGCCTTATACTCAGCAGCACGTCAAATCCACTGAACAACGTGAGTACTCGCAAACACTTTGGAGAACTTATGAATAGGAAATAAATTCTGCAAGAAGTATTTTTTTTGCAATCTTAGTACTACTGTATTGCATCTTGAAGAGAATTTCTGAATGAAAACAAGTTATGATAGAACATTGTTTCATTTAGGTTTGATTAAGTGTGGTATTTAAGGAATTTCTATTGAGTTTTAGCAATTTTAGCATTCCATTGACTTATGAGGAAACTGCAGATCTTTCAACTGAATTTGAAAATTAAGGTACAAGTATATATTTGCGACCTGTCATGTAACATGCACACAGATGTATGTGTAAGCATGCTAATGTGTGCTTCAAGTTACTTTTGTGGATAAATAAGCAGTCCACTGCCCGTAAGCACAATATAATAGCACTGAACTAAAAGATGAGGGATTTACAGGCAATGTAACTCCACATAAATGGTGCCAAACCAAAACCAAATAGCAGAAATAAGGCTGAATTAGAAAATGACATTAAAGTGGCCAAGGGATCAAAGCAGAAGGCAAAACAATCCAATGGTTTGGGGCATCTCAGACGAATACTACCTGTGAGTATGCTGTTCGATTCATCCACAGTTTTGGCTTCTGGAACCCAGATCTATTGCCGTAAATATGGCTTATATAATTCTTACCATTGTAATAAGAAATTCAAAGTGTTGCTATGTTAGCAATTTTGTTGCTTCCCTATATTTTATTAGACACGGTATTTCCACACAAGAAACATACTTTTCTGTAATATCCTAAAATCTGGAGAATCTTCTATCAGTGTTCCTTCTCTATACCATTCAACCTTTGGGGAAGGAGCTCCTTTCACCCGACATTCAAAGACAACAAGCTGCCCCTCAGAAGCTGAAATATCCTGTAACATCTAATAGAGAAAATGAATAGACAGTCAGTAAATGTCTTTTTGGTCTGGAAGTAATACTGATTTCAGTAGGATTTCATAAAGCCATTTAAATTCTTGAATGGCTTAAGAAATGCATAATTCCTTTTTTTTTTTAATATCTTTGATAGCTAGAAAATTTTAATTATTTCTCCATACAATAAATTGACCTCTTTAACTTTCAAATATGTCACAGAACAAATTACCTTTGTAAATACAGGAGCAGCAATTATAGGTCTTCCATCCAGTCCTTGCAAATAGTTAGTGGGGCTTTGAGCCTGTAGGGTGCAAAACATCACATGATGATGTTTAGGTGTACAGAGGATATTTTTCCATACACAGGAGAAACATGCTGTCAGAATGACACAAGAGAGATTTTGGTGAGTGAAGTCCAAAGCAAAATATTTTATGCAGTGAATAAAGTTGCTCTGTTGTAGACAACTGCTAGGGATCTTCCTGGATGGCTTACTGCCCGAGTAACAAAAATGTTGTGATTGCCTTCACAGAAGCATAGAATGGTTTGGGTTAGAAAGGACCTTAAAGACCATCTAGTTCCAGCCCCCCCTGCCCTGGGCAGGGACACCTCCCACCAGACCAGGTTGCTCAAAGCCCCGTCCAGCCTGGCCTTGAACCCCTCCAGGGATGGGGCAGCCACAGCTTCTCGGGGCAACCTCTTCCAGTGTCTCACCACCCTCACAGCAAAGAATTTTGGTTAAATAATGCCTTATTGCCTCATTGAGTTAACCATGGCAAGGGAAACTTCACTGCAGTGTATTATAATGTCATTCATTAATGTGTAATAAGGAAAAGTTCAGTTGTGTGTGACTGCCACTGTAATTCACCTTTGCCAAAACCAAAAAAAAAAATTACAAAGGTGGAATATCACCCTCTTGACAGTACTCGGTGAAATCAGAATGAAATTATTCTCCTCCTGGAAAAAATCTTCATATAACTTGATTAATAGTTTTTTTTTCATTTTACTGAAATAGAAGCTGCCCCAGAACAGCAGAATTAGTGATTCAGTATCTCAGGAAACACAGACAAATTTTATAGATAGCCAACAAGTTTAAAAGTCATTTTTGAGATAACTATCACTCTTGACTCTGTCAAAATGTTGCTAAGGCTTAGTTCTATTCTCTTGTTAGTCAAAAGGTGCATTAATTCACCTATTCAGTGTCTGCTTATTGGTTATCACCTAATGCTAGGCTGTAAACATTGAAAAGGCAATGCAAGGCAAGTTTCTCATTAACTTTTCAGTTTTATGTTTTTAGTTAACATGGCTCTTCTTCCCTATTAGGAAAGAATTCACAGTTATGAAAAGTTGAAACAAAGAGTTTGCATGCTAACATTAATTAGAAACTCTTTGATACAGATATTAAGATGTTTGGTGGTAAATAAGCCTATCTACGTATAAAGTAACCGCAGCAGTGAAATGATTTAGCTTAAGTTCCATTGAAAGAAAATGATTTTGAGCGAGTTCGGCAGAGAGGGAGAGGAAAAAGTTCTGGGCTGCTGCTCTTGGAATTGAATGAGTCAGTCTGCAACGTGCAGAGCCAGTGAGTTGCCTTACACATCCAAGTGCCCTTCATGGCATGCGGTCCCGGGCCGGCGGGAGCGCACACGGATTCCCGCCGCTGCCTGAGCCAGCAGCAGCTGCTCCTTCTGCTCACCGCCACAGAGATGCCTCCAACCCGGGCATGAAAGATTCCCTTCCCTTTGCCAGGTGCTAAAGGTTAGCTAGTAGGCAGGACATCTCTTCTGTCGTACGGCTGGGAGGTTCAAAGATGAAGTTCAACAACAAAGCAAAAACTAGAAAACGTGAGGGTTCTGAGTCACAAACTGTAGAAAAACCACCTTTTTAAGAGCTTGCTTTTGGCCCTTGAAATTCACCGTGTTGTGTCCCCTACCTGATTAACTGGTGTTGACACAGGCTGGACAGGTACAGACACAGGCTGAACCATGGCGGATGGTGCCTTGGAAGTTTCTTGATGCTTGGCTGCAGCTCTAACAGCAGGAGGTGCTGCATTCATGGAGGTGTCAGCTGGCTTTGGTTTGCTGTGAAATATTAACCAAAAACAAGTTCTCTGATTGGAAGCTGGAGCTACGTGTATGTCCCTTAGTTATGCCTCTCCCACTTAATGTCAACCCCAGCCTCAGTTCTGGGATTGAATTCCAATTGATGGAAAGTGTATTCCTAGGTAAACTGCATTTTATAAGAATCAGGCTGTGTACCATGCCACTCTAATTTCTCATACTTATTTCAGCAACAGCAAATGTAATAAACGGCCTGGGTTAACCCAACTGTGGCTTGAAAGCTGCTGTTACCAGCCCTGGGCAGCATGCGAGGGCAATGCCAGTTTCTCAGAGGAGAGTGCTAGTTTCTCTTGCACCGCTCCCTGAGCTTGTATGAACATTTGGGCCTATAAGGTAATGAAAATACCATGGTCTGCTTGGATACAGATTCAATAATTTACTGCTGAAAAATAAAAAAAAGAGAGGTATGCTTTTTGGCCATCATATCATGCAATTTTGGTAGTGTACAGGTTGGCAGCTCTTCACTTCTAGGTTTTTCCTATATGGAATTAAAAGAGTTGTCCCTATTTATTTTTATTGCCAAGTAAAATAATGCATGCAATGAAGAGTTGGTATTTTTATTCAGTTTGAGGTATGCACTGGCTGCTCTCGAATGTACTACAGTTCCCCCCAGGAAACCCAGCTTTCAAACCAGAGGAAGCCTTACTCAGAGTAAACATACAGTTGTTGTGATCATAAATTTCTCATTTGAAATGGTGAACTTTTTTTGCACCTGTTCTCACATTAATTCCCCTTAATTACAGGTGTTCGGGTTCATGTGAACACAGCTGGAAACTAAGCAAAAATAAAGACACTCTGATTATATCCAAAACTGATCTTTCATAATTCTGTCATTGGAGGACATCCCACTACAATGTTAGAGCAGCATTCCTTTTTTCCTAAGAAATACAGACTGCAATACATTACTTCACAATTTAATGAGGTAAGCAACTTAGAGATAACATCAAGTGGGCAGGGTCAGTCGACACTACATTAACAACTAATGAGATGAATAAGAAAGAACATTATGCCTGAGACATTTGAGAAGTCTGAGCTAGAACTATGAAAAACTTAGCAATTCATCCCAAAACCTTTGAGATCTTCTTGATCTTAAGTTTTATATTAAACTCTTACGTTTATCAAAGTCCATAAACCAATCCAATCTGGAGTATTTTATGACTTTGAAGTAAAAATCACCTAAGACAGGATTTGCTGTCAGCCTGAGGTCTTCAGTCAAAGACACAGCAGTGATTTTTATTTGCATTTTAAAAGAAAATTACATTTGTAATGAGTATAACCCCCCCTAATAAATAATGGGAAAAAAACGGGGTGCATAAGTCTACCTGATTAGAATTTCCTCTTTATATAGCACTGTTGCTTTTGAGGTTGAATTAATGCATACAAGGCAGTTCAAAATAAAAGATTGATTATTTTAGTTTTCAACCAGTATGACTCCCTTTCCAGTTAATAGAAAGACTTTGATTCTGAAAGACTACAGATTTTAACAGCATTGGAAGAGGTTCTAAATGCACAGGGAATGGATTTCATTTAGGAAAAATAAAATTATTTCCGAGGTTTTAGATTACACCTGACACCTTTTATTTCGTTTTATAATTAAGTAGTCTTTTATACTCATCATTTCAGTTTACTCTAGTTCATATGTATTCATTTCCTTATCTTAAATTTAAATAATCCATGTGTAGCCATCTTCTGCCAAAAACTTCATGACATACCATAGTTTCATGTGAACTTTCTATTCAAAAGGCATCTGTTTTAGTGAATTAATTTTGGTAGTTTAATATTTAAGGTAAGATATTTCTTCTTGTGGCTATATTTAATATTAGTTTCAATTCTTCAGATAAAGTTGAAAGCACACACGCAAATGTGTATTCGATCCATATTATTTGTAAAACAAGCAAACAAACTAACACACAAACAAAACCCAACCCAAATAACCAAAACAAATCCCCAAAAGCCTAATGTGTTAGAGGTTGCAAAATATGAATGTAAACTGCAATCTCTACACTTCTGAGGCTATTTTAACTGTAAGAAATATGGAAGATATAATTGATTTTAAACTTACCGATCCATTTCGTTTTTGATTATTTCACCTTCAGAGTCAGAAGAAGAGACTCCTAGGAAAAAGAAAAAAAAAATCACTTAGCAGAGGGTTTTTTGGAGAAGTTTATCTCTGAATGATACAAACCTTGATTCAAATTTCTTCTAGAGCATTCTAAGGATGTATATTATAAAGCTATGCCAAAACAAAAGATCCCATTGCAGTGGAAGTGAACCAGTGTTGTGTACTGTGTAAGATACAGAACTGCTATTGAGATAAGGATGAGGTGCAACTGAAATGAAGAAAACACCACCCAAGAGTGAATGTATACCTGGGTCTTCCTCAGGTTCTCTTTAAAATGCCACTAGTATGATTTAGTCTTTAATTGCTGTTGTGAATCAAGTAAGAACTTTTTTTCTCAGACACCTGATACTACCTTTTTTTTAAAAAAAAAAAAGGGGGAAAAAAGAGGAAGACCTGGAATCACAGCTTTTATTCTTAAACTAGTGCCTTGTAGCACAGTTTGGAGAAGATACTAGCTCAGTTTACTAACACCTGTGTTACTGAGACATTTTACACTTCTGATTCAGCCTTCACTGTGTTTGGAATTTGCATTTTCTCTGCGGTTCCTGCCAGTGAGCACCTCCATCAGCCGTGGCCTCCATCCAACACCCACTGAGTTTGGTAAAAGCAGGCCTTGGCCCCAGTCTTGAGAACTAGTAAATCCCTGCCAAGCACAGACATCTCCCATTAATGTCAGGGGCACTGCAGATACTAAAAAAGGATTCGTCCTTTCACTGTCAGATTAGAGACGTGAAAGAGGAACAGTAGAGCAAAATTAACCTTGTATTAAGGAAAGTAGGTGATGTAATTTATGAATGGCCCCAATGTTGTCAGTGATGGTACTCGGAGTATATTTCTCTGTTCAAGAAATGGAAAAAAGACAAAAGGGTAAAAAGGTTTTATGTGTTTATTCTAAATTTGTAATCCTGCTAGCACAATGATGGATGCAATCTAAAACCATACTGAAAAAAAGTGTTACAAAGAAATATAATAAATAGACCGCTCTTAAGCCAAGTAGGATATATTAAAAAGTATAACAAGAAAGAAAATGGTCTAAATCTGCAGATATATGTTCTGCTTTATTTACAGCATCTATCGTGCAAGTAAAATACCAAATTTCTAGCATTTTTATTTTGGTTATAAGGTCCCAAGAATGGGGACCTTAGGATGAAACTATCATTTATTCACTTTGTAATAATGACTGTAGGAAAAGGGATTAATAAGAATTAGACACAACATTTAGGTTCTTATATTTCTGTAGAGTATCACTGACAAAAAATATAAGGTGTCAACAGAATTTATTTCTAGACTTCCACCTTGCAGGAAGATAGATAAAATCTCTGGGAAGCAGCACAATAAAATTATATGTAAAGAGTAGCTACTTATCTAAAGAGCATTTTACAGAGAAATAATAAGTATGTTTATAATGCAATAACTGTTGACTCCCTGCTATGTATTTTTGGTGACAAATCTATTACACAGTTAACATAAAAAATACATAATTGTATCTTAATCCCATATGACCAATTTCAACAACCAATCTCCACAACAATTCTAACATTACCTTCTATGTAAATCTCTGCAGAAGTGGAGTCTGTTCCATAGATGTTTGAAGCAAAGCACGAGTAACGTCCTGTATCCTCCTCAAAAGCTTCCAGAATAACCAATGAGTGCCGATCACGTGCCTGGATAATTTGAATGTCTGGTGAGTTTTCAAGCTCCTTCCCTTCACAGTACCACCTGCAAGGCAAAAATATTATTTATCAATGCAAACTTGACACTGTTTGAAGCCTGTCTGATGATAAAACGGGTAGATTTTAGCCTGAAGATTGCAGAGTACTGCAGGCAAGTGTTGAATCAACATAGGAATAAAATATTTATGACTTTCATAATATTCAATTACAGCAAATAATAGAGCTCCTTTCTTTGCAGTATTGAAACATACTAACAAACTAGTTTCTGTAAGTGACCCTGGCACAGCTTTTTCTTGATATACAGATTTTAACAGTAGAGTAGAAGAGCTCTGAATCTGCAATGCTATCAATCCAACTCTGAATTTCTCTTGAGGTACATTCAGATCTGTGTTATAGCTTAAACTGTAGCAAAAAACCCCTACATCTGAAGTAAACAAATTTCCCTCCTTGCAAAGTTCATGTTGATTCAGAAAGTGACTGAAATTTACTCTAATGTTACTCTTTGTTTTGCCACATATTTAAGACAATCTGCTTTTTATAAAAGACGGCAAAAGTGTATCATAAGGAACAAGAAGTGATCTATTGCAATATGGAGACACTTCCTTACAGGGACATGGCCAGTGAGACAGCTGGACCTTCAGTTCTTTCCTCCATCATATTGCTGTGTTTCTCTTTTAAACCCCGCTACACACCCAAGTATATTGGACCCTTTAGAGGCTTTATGCTCTCGTCTAAAGCATTCCTAAGTCCCTCAGTGTTCAGAAAGGTTGTTTCAGTAGAAAATGCAGGAACCAAGTTAAAGTAAAATCAGCACCTAAAAAGACAGTTCCATACTTGGGCTCCCAGTTCAAGAAGGACAGGGAACTGCTGGTGAGGGTACGGCAAAGCACTGCAAAGATGATGAGGGGCCTAGAACATCTTTCTGATGAGGAAAAAGGCTGAGGGACTTGGGTCTTTTTAGTCTGGAGAAGAGAAGGCTGAGGGGGGATCTGATCAACGCCTATAAATACTTAAAGGGTGGGTGTCAGGAGGATGGGGCCAGTCTTCTTTCAGTGGTGCCCAGTGACAGGACAAGGGGCAATGGACACAACCTTGAACACAAGAAGTTCCGTCTAAACATGAGGAGGAATTTCTTTACTTTGAGGGTGCCAGAGCCCTGGAAGAGGCTGCCCAGAGAGGTGGTGGAGTCTCCTTCTCTGGAGACATTCCAAACCCGCCTGGACACGTTCCTGTGCAACCTGCTCTGGGTGAACCTGCTTTGGCAGGGGGGTTGGACTAGATGATCTCCAGAGGTCCCTTCCAACCCTATAACATTCTGTGATTCTGTGACAGGATGTATTAATGACAGTAACCATCAACTCAACCTAAAAGAATAGTGGGAGGGGAGAGAAGGCCTGATTGCTATTGCTTGTTAGTATGGAAGAGACAGAACAGAAAGAGAAAAAGCAGGTGCATTTGCAGAACCGGATTTAAATTTAATAAGACAGTCTAGGTTTTCTAGAGAAGGTGTAGTACTATGTATAGGGATCCAGAGTGAAATGACTGGGGAAATACTCAGAAATTTGTGTATTTTAAGATAACTATCTAAATTCGAAAAGGCAAACTAAGGTGCATTCATATCACCATAATTTTTCTCATAAATATAAACAGATATAAAACTCCACAAAAATATTTGTATTTTCTGTTTACTGCTGCTTTCATAACTACATACGGTCGATTAATGCGTCTTCTGCATATGTGGGTGGGGGCTGTCATACTGATAACATTTTCTTATTCAATCGATTTTTTAAAATGAATGTTTCATCCGTCTTTATATAGTAATTCGGTAAAAGTGCCTGTTAGCTTTTGAGTGCATAGAAATACTATCAAAGCAATGGCAAATGTATTTACTATTATATATTATGGCAAGTAAGACTAGTTGTGGAAAGGATAAGGATACGGTTTTAAGTAATAGATTGTAATAATTCATATTTCCTGGTTCACACTATAAGGTACTTTGATACATGTCCTTCACAGGTAATTTAGAAAAACATTAATAAATAAATTTGTTTAACCATTCAATTTTATTCACCTCTTGGAAGCACAACTTTTTACAACAATTTGTGCTAAAATTGAGCATGAAGAAATTAGTATCTTATTAATATCACATTAATATCCACATTACATATGGACNTTACTTTGAGGGTGCCAGAGCCCTGGAAGAGGCTGCCCAGAGAGGTGGTGGAGTCTCCTTCTCTGGAGACATTCCAAACCCGCCTGGACACGTTCCTGTGCAACCTGCTCTGGGTGAACCTGCTTTGGCAGGGGGGTTGGACTAGATGATCTCCAGAGGTCCCTTCCAACCCTATAACATTCTGTGATTCTGTGACAGGATGTATTAATGACAGTAACCATCAACTCAACCTAAAAGAATAGTGGGAGGGGAGAGAAGGCCTGATTGCTATTGCTTGTTAGTATGGAAGAGACAGAACAGAAAGAGAAAAAGCAGGTGCATTTGCAGAACCGGATTTAAATTTAATAAGACAGTCTAGGTTTTCTAGAGAAGGTGTAGTACTATGTATAGGGATCCAGAGTGAAATGACTGGGGAAATACTTAGAAATTTGTGTATTTTAAGATAACTATCTAAATTTGAAAAGGCAAACTAAGGTGCATTCATATCACCATAATTTTTCTCATAAATATAAACAGATATAAAACTCCACAAAAATATTTGTATTTTCTGTTTACTGCTGCTTTCATAACTACATACGGTCGATTAATGCATCTTCTGCATATGTGGGTGGGGGCTGTCATACTGATAACATTTTCTTATTCAATCGATTTTTTTAAATGAATGTTTCATCTGTCTTTATATAGTAATTCGGTAAAAGTGCCTGTTAGCTTTTGAGTGCATAGAAATACTATCAAAGCAATGGCAAATGTATTTACTATTATATATTATGGCAAGTAAGACTAGTTGTGGAAAGGATAAGGATAGGGTTTTAAGTAATAGATTGTAATAATTCATATTTCCTGGTTCACACTATAAGGTACTTTGATACATGTCCTTCACAGGTAATTTAGAAAAACATTAATAAATAAATTTGTTTAACCATTCAATTTTATTCACCTCTTGGAAGCACAACTTTTTACAACAATTTGTGCTAAAATTGAGCATGAAGAAATTAGTATCTTATTAATATCACATTAATATCCACATTACATATGGACAGTCCATACCCATGAAAAGCCAGAATTTAATAGGAGTATAATGTAGAATTGAAAAAGGAGCCTCAAAGGGACTGTGAGGTATGAAGGATCTGGAACTTAAATGCTGGTGACATAGCTAAGAAGTAAACCATGCACTATTTGTGCACCATCCAACTAGCCGTCCAACATGGCTTTCTTAAAGTAGACAGGGTATTCCCCAGCCCACTTCCAGTGGCACATTAGTGTAATCTGTAGCTCTACAGTCAACTGACTCGAATGTACAGCTTGGAAAGCATACAGGTCTGCCCGCTGCGGAGGGAAGCTCCTGCACTGTAAAAGGAATCATACTGCTTAACACAATTTCCCCTTTTAGAAAGGCAAACCTTTGTAGCTAGAGAGTAAAAGTCATTGGTTCGTGTCTACATCTGCTTGCCTATCCTGTCCTACAAGCCTCCATTGTAACAGGAGTTGTCTAAGAAAATTACTTCTATGAATTTAACATTTCTGATTGCAACGGACAGTCATGTAGTAAATATCATGTTAAAAGAGGATGCCAGTAGAGTGTAAAATTTCCCAGCTCTCTTCCCTGACAGTACAGCTTTGATTCACTAAAATTCGTCTACATCCTTCTTGCACGGTTTTACAAATGAGAAACTGGCACTGCTTTATGCAGAGAACTTCATCCAAAGTTACTAATTTCTCTTCCATTTGAGCTACAGGGCTCTGAAAGACAAGCTCTTGCAGATCTGGGAGCAGGTCTTTAAAATGTTAAAATCCTGCTGCTGAATTCTTTGCTGGAGGTTTCTCGCTCTGAAGCAAGGATGGCAGGTTCAAATGTGTCCCCAGGCCCAGCTGCCCCAGCTCTGGTCTAATGAAAATGGGTTTGCACTAGGACACTACATACATGGATCTAGGATAAGTGAGCCATATTCCTATATGTCATTTTTGGTACATTATGCCCGAGGACTGGGCAGTCAGGAGGCTACAGCTGCATCTTAAATTGCCACAGGTGTTTGCTTGAACTCAACGTGAGCCACAACATTAAGGGAATATTTGTCTGTCCCTCTGAATGTTGTATTGGTGTGGTTAATATCCAAAACACCGTTTACGCTGCATTGTGAAGCACCTGAAACAAGTTCCATTGAGGTTTGAGAAGTGGCATGAATGGCTGCTGAAAGCTATCCTGAAGTACAGTGTTGTCCTAGGCAGATTGTCCACTGACAGAAAGTACCTTGAAGCATCTCATTTTGCCCACCAGATTGGTAGAAAACCTAGCAAATGAACTATGTTGAACTTCTTTCTAGCTTCTTCTGATTGAGCTGTAGTGTTCGTATTTTGTTATAGTCCAGTCAGAGTCCTTCAGGTCCTCTAATACAAACCTCTTGAAACAGAAAGAAAAGCTACATCTGTTTCAGACTTTGCCCATAATGACTTGCCCAAATCTGGTATTTTCCACACTAATAATTAGATATGGTGGGGTAGCTGGCTCCCCAGAAGTGCAGTGGAGAGTTGCTTTTCTCCCCAGAAGTGCAGTGGCAGTTGCTTTTCTTTTCAGTGATGTCCTTATAAACATGTAGATACAGACACCGTAGCCAGTAGCGGGGTCCTTGGTATCCAGAACACAAAAATCTAGTGCCTGGGGTAAAGGAACAACTCTACCATGAGAATGTAGAGGAAACATTTTGTGGTCCCAAGGGAGAAGTGTGGTAATATGCATTACAGGCTTGATTGAAAAGGTCCTTTGTAATTGATTAGTGCCATTTTGAAGTTCCAGACCAGGAAGATATATAGGATTGCTGTCATCCAAAAGGGTTGGGTTTTTTTTTTATTCTATGTATAATATATTGATAATTGACAATGTCATATTTTCAGGAGAGAAGAGCTAAGGATCATGCACAGTTATATGACTAAAAGCACAAATTGGGTATATGAATGTACACGTCGCCTTTTAGGTGTGTAATTCATGTAGGCAACTGTGTACTTTGGGAGCTGAGTCATGGCACTTACTCATATCTTTTTATATACCTACCTCATGCCTCTTCCTTATAATGTAGTCTTGTTTTAGCAGTTAGCTTTAGCAGATATGAAAAATTATTGAAGAGAATAGCCAAGTTCTAGGATTTAATCTCATTTTCAGCAGCATCTTTTCTGTCTAGTGATATTATATTTTTGTGTCCACTCAAATGTGGCTCCTCACTGCCTTATGTGACACATAAAGCAAAACACATCCCACAAAATACTGCGATATAATCACCAGTGAGTTATAAGAACTCTTTGTGTTCCTACTGATCAACTTTTTCAATTAACCTGCTGTGTTTGTGTAGAGATAAGTCTGTATTGCGTGCCTTTGTGAGCCACAACTCTAATTTCCTGTAAGCAAAATTAAATACACCATGCAAGCTATTTCTTCTAGTTATTTTGGTAGTATGTGGGTAGTTTATTCCTTTAGTAGACTCAAACAGACAATGAAGCAGGATTGGGTTAATTCTTTTCTTTGTAGTTATTTTTCCCTTTCACCAGTCCAAAATTTGCAACTTAAGTGATTTAAAACTTTAGGAATATGCTGCTGTTTCAAACCTGTGTTTAGTTCTCGTGTGCAGTGTGTTCTTTAGTTACTATTTTCATCATAATGTTAAAGTATTTTGAGATTAAACCAAGAAAAAGAGTGTGCTACATGTATGTTATCTCTTTGTGATGTTTGTAAATGAAAAACAATTCTCTCTGGTGAACTTCAGCTTTACGTGAATCTTTGCTATGGCCATATCTACTCCTTGCTTATTAACATTTTATGTTATTCTTACCATCAAAACGTTGTACGTGGTAGTAATGAAATGTCAGTTCCAAGGGGAGTTCTGACATTGAGATACGTGGCATGACTGAAGTAGCAGTACTCTCTGTCACTGACATTTCATTCCTGCCATGAATTGTAATCATACAAGGCAGGTTCACATTAAGCACAAGCGGTGTCATCCGCTCTGCCAAATTCATCCTAGGCCTTAATCCATTGACTTGACTGGAGTTGCATGTAAGAGAAGTTTGACTCTCTAGGCTTTGAGTGCTAAAACAAATAAACGTTTTCATTTGGCAGTCAAGGAAAAAAAAAACCATCTTAATCAATCTTACGTGATTTCAGTCTCTAAAAATCTGTGATTGGTTGCAGATCTAGTCTCCTTAAACAAAGTAGCACTAAAATGCACTTTTTAAGCTTTGTATGCCTATGTTAAAGAATGTTTTCATGGAAACCTTATGACATACAGCCTGTTTTTAGAACATCAAATCCTCATGACACTTCCAGGATAGCTGTGTATGCCAAACCATGCAATGTGATTCATAAGTAAAATTAACCTAGGAGTGATGTGCCAAACAGTTTGGAAAAATGTAGGCACCTCTGAACTTGAGGGAATAAGGAGTGCTCTCCTCAGGGAGAGGAGCGAATGTCACACCTATCGTTACTCATACTGAAACAGGGCTGTGGAAGGAAGCATGAGAAAGAGGCCATCGAAACCTCTAGCACTTTGGAAATATGCTACACACTTCTCTTAAATGCTTATGCTAAGCTGCAGTGTAGTCAGAGTAATCAATAATCGTAATTAGCTCTTTAATTGCAAGCTAATATCTGAGCTAGCTGGAGGCCCACATACTGTAGTATCAGTCTTTGTTCGTCTCTTCTATGACACTGCGTTCAGCTCATGATGACAAATGGGTAACGTTTCACTGAAACTTCTTTCTAGATAGGTAGGCTTAACATGCTTCCTCTAACATGCGGCCTTGATAGATTAAGGCTGAGTTATCTTAAAAAAGTAGTTGGGCAGGTCTATCAATATTCAGCCAAGCAGGATTTAGCTTTCCATATACTGATATTTCAAATCAGTTCCCAGTTTCTTCTCTTGTCCACCGTCTGATTTTAGAGAGCCCAGGTGGTTACCTGACAAGCCTGTAAATTTTACTGCTTTATCATTGCCAATGATATTTTGACCCTGATCCATCATGAATGTCATTTACATCACTTTTTACCCATCAATTTTCTTTTGTGCTGTCTTGCTTTCAAACGTGGTATCTGTCCATCATATTTTCCAGTCCTTTCCATTCCTGTGATCAGCTTCTTTCTAAATCTCCCCTCTCTAATTTCGGTCTTATAATCGCCGTTACATCACTTTAACCGAATAATTGCTCCTAGTGTTGACTGAGAAACTCCATTACAGAGCTTGTTGAATCTTGTTCTTGTTTCACAAGGCTCTGGGTTCCCACAGTACCACTTCTACATTGTAAGGGTGTATATTATATGCATTATAAGTAACTTGGGATTCCTTTCTGTGGTTAGGAAGTCAAAGGACACAGGCAAGTATACATTAGCACATCTGTGTCCAACTCAGCTCAGTTGAAGGCAGAAATCATGTCTTAAAGCCAGTTAGCATTAAGCTTTATTTCATCAATTGCCACCTTGCCAGTTAGTCCTTTCCTGGGACTATTGATTTTTTTTCTCACTCTTATCTATTAGAATTCTTCTCTCCTTGCCCAACTCCACAGATTCTGAATTAACTCACCATAGACCTTGGAAAACTGTTACCCTCAAAGCAAGAAGGCTGCCAGTTCTGAGCCCAGTTATGACACAGTTCCACAACAATGGCCAACAAGATGCTTCCTCCACTATTTTGGAAGCTATGCACAGCAGATCAAAGACAAGCATTATTTTTAGTGAAAAACCCTGCATTCTTATGGTCCCCATGGTTAATGAAACACATACTCCATGTTACATTATATTTTCTGGTTTCCTCATGCTGTAGCAGTGACTAAAAAGGCCACTATCACTGGAAGCACATGAATATTTATCACTCAGGCAAGTGAATTTTTTTACACCCTTTCTTAGTGTTACTCCTACACATTGCTGGAGTTAAAAGAATCTTGGATGAGCAGGACAAAAGTTTTGTTAACAAAAAATTATGATCAGGAAACTGTTCAAGCAGGTAACATTCCCAGCTTTCTCCTTAATACAGCATGTACATACACACACACACAAAACACACGGGGAGAGATAGTCCAGACTTACTCCTTTGTAATTTATCTTTCATTTGTTAGTTTAAATTATGAAACTGATAGCTGAGCCTGAACTTTTTCTTGAACTGGACTGCTTGGGACTGATTTTCCCTAAGGGACTTCTTTCTCCCTGTCCCTACTTCCCTTGGCCTTGGGACATCAGCATGTGGGTTCTGGACTTCTGTGTTAGCTCCTCTAAGATCCTGGTCTGAGTACAGGCTTGAGTCAGTGAACCAAGTGTGCATTTCTTTTTGGTGCAATGCATTATCATTGGAAAAGTCTGATGGATGCTTATTCTTTAAAAGCGTAACAACTCCTGTATTGGCTGTCATTCACGTAAGCAGCTCATTTCATTATTTACAGTGAACAAAATCAAATGTTGAAATAGAAATTTCAATGGAAATGCTTCAGTTTTGTTGGGACAAAAATAGACCCAAGTTACAAAGATACCCTTCATCCAATTCCAATCAAGCAGTCCCTGAACTGGGTGCACAGGCATCCTGGCCATGCTGGATACTTCGTGGGATGAGTCATTGTTCCTGGGTTCTCTGATCTGCCCTTGCGAGGCTTCAGTGACTTTGTAGTGTCAGCTTCTAATTCAGATAGTTGTTAAACGCCTAAACTTAGATGGCATGAACACCTTGTCAGTTTTATGTATGTGTCAACAGCACGGGCATGATGTGCTGTTGTAAGGATGGTATTGTAGCCTTCTGAAGAAATACATAAAATTAACACTGCGCACCAGAGTATACGTCTATAAACAAGCAATTCAGTGTTCAGCTTTTCAGAATACAAAGAAAGCCAGATTGAGTTTGTCTACAGGTATATATACATAACAGAATGTTATTTTGGTTGTTTTCTTTGTATTATAAACTATGAATGATGAGCGAAAACCAAGTATCTCTCATGTTCAGGGGTCCTACTGACATTTTTGATATCAAAAAGATTTATCAAGGCAAGTGCCTGGAGAAATGAATCTCAAAGTCTTTATAAGCTAGGGAAGTCTTCAGAGAGTGCTGCTAATATCTAGGAGATGATGATATTTCCTGTCTGGTTTCTGTCAAAAAACCCCAAATTTCTGGCACTGTTTTCTCTTTTAATTGGACTCTTCTCTGAATTTAAGGGCTGAACACAATACAACATTTATAATGGTATAAGCTCCACTAGGGGAATGCCTCAAAATTGTTAATTAAATTAAAGCAGTGAGTTTAGGCATCAAGCATAGTAGAAAGCATATTCTTCCCAAACAAGGTTTTTCCCCTGGCTTTAGAACAGATTCTTCTTCTATAAACAAATCATTTAGTTCTTTGGAAGTTCACATTCCTGCCATGCACAAGAGACCCTGCTTGACACCACGGGTGTCACCAAGGGTCTTGTTAGGGACTGAGAACCTACATATTACTACTGAAGGCACGCGTGGGGCAAAATAGCCTGGCATCACATTTCAGGGATCCTATGAACTGGGTAACTTCTTGTCTTCGTGACAAGGCTGTCCATTACAAGAGGATTCATTTGTAGTTCCTTGTACTTAGGTACTTAATAATGCATTTTAAAAGTTTCTTCCTTCTGAAAAGTTAGCTGGTGTGCCAGAAATCCAAGGGAGTGGAAGACCGAGATTCTTTACCACAAAAATCTTTGGAGCTTCCCTTTTTGGATGTTGAGATAGTTTTCACTTGATGATTGTGCCTATTAGATCAGTGAGAAAGACGATAAAAGGTGTTGACTACAGTAGAAGTGGTAGCAGTGCTGTACTCAGCATTGTCGAGGTATGTAAGGGATACAAGGAGCTGACCAGTGGAAAAAGTGGACCATCTGTGAAGCACAGAGCCCTTTAATTAGATGCTGAAGATGCAAACAGTTCTTTACAATGTTAAGAAAAGCAACAAAGATTTGTAACATGCCTATAAAAGGATAGGCAACTGCGTAGACTAAGGGTGTTTATTTATGATACTGCAGATATTTGGGTGCAAATATGTATAATATGTCTTTAAAAGGTGGATAGAGATTTCTTTACTATTGGATGGGTACAGTCTCAGCAAAGGAAATGTAATTCCACCATTGTAAGTGCGATGTAAATTTTACTAATGAGCTCTATGTGAACAAAGTTAGATTTAGAAATGCTGATGATATCTAAGCACTTTCAAGATAAATTTAAAAGTTACAATAATCTATTTCTCATTCCACTGATGTCATTGAGGAATGAAGTGTAGCTTTTTCACATTTCCTTTCATCTCCCGTGGTCTTTGCAAATGTTACTTATTTAACTTTCAAAATACTCATAGAGATAGGAAAAAACTGGAGCATCAGAATTAGTAGGCTAGTCACACAACATGGATAAGTGTCAATTAATATGGGTGTCTTATACGTGATAAAACAGAAGTGTTTTTTCGAAGGTCACAGCAGAATCACTGTCAGAATCCTAATTAGAACTCAGCTGCTCTTGGTTATTTGTATAATAGCTTAAATGAACTCCTTTCGTCTCTGTTCACATATGGATATTTTTGGTTTATAGGATCTTATGTTCTCTCATCTAAAATGCCTTCAAACGTCAGCATGAGGTATCACAGCCATCGGTGGTTTTAGCCAGTTTACACAATCAATCTTGATTTCCATCAAGATAACTAACATTTCTCACTAGCAAGTTAGCACTTTCTTAGCATTTTTTTTTTCTTAATCGATTTTAATAACCGAATTCAAGAGAATTCTGCTACAGATTACTGAAACATATGCATATCTGGAAAGAGGAAGGTATGCAGCTACTGTTATGGAAATAGAAAATGACAAGTGCAGAATACATTTACCTGACTTCAGGTGCTGGGATTCCTACCACAATGCAGTCCAATTGCACTTTGGTTCCTTCAGGAACTTCCCTGCTCTTCAGTTTTTGGGTAAAGCGTGGTGGCTGTCCAATAGGCTCATCAGAATATACAGATGCAGATTCTGACTCTGTTTTTAGCTCTGCACTTGTTAATTGATTGATAGGTTCCAAGTTTGCCGCCTGTTGATCATCTGTTTGTTCAAACGTTTTCTCTGCTTTGTTTTCGAAGTCTTGAGGTACTGGAATGGAAAGCCTTTCTCGGTTTTCTGATGTGCTAGATAGGCTAGAGCTGCCTTTTTGAGCGGGCTTATTCTTAGAATCAATTTTGCTCCTGTAGTTTTTGCATGTTCGGGGTCTTATTCTCTCAGAGTTGTGAGCTTTGAAAAGTGAGGAGAGCTCCTCGATAAAATCTGCCGCCTTGTTTAGGAATTCCTTTTTTGATTCTGATTCAGAAGGGAGGTGGTGTTTCTTTAGATCTTGAGAGGTCCCTTTGGAGCCCTTTGTATTTCTGACATGGTCCTGACAAAAGTTTGAGTGCGGGCCATTGTCTGATGTTTTCACAGGTGTAGACTGGGCCATTTGTTTGTGTTTTCCTGTGTTTTTCAGATGATCTGGGGGATGCTGTGAATGTGCCTGAAGCTCATCCTGTTTAGTTTCCAGTGGATTCTGATCAATAGCTTGTCTTGCCAGGTTTACACTTTCATCTAGCTCTTCTTGGCTCAAAAAGGCAGAGAGATCTGGAAGGTCATCTTGGGCAGCCACGTCATCTGAATCACCAGAAGCATTTCCATAATGGAAATTATGAGAAGCTGGTTCTGATCTGCTTCTTTCACTCCTCCCTTGATGCTTAGTTTCAGCTAAATAACTTTCTCTCAGAAGTTGAGATATTGAAGTTGAGGATTCTAAACTGTCGTCTTGCATGCTGCCAACAAAAAGGACAGATAGGACCACACCTTAGCAATAGCAAATTTTTTGGCTGTACATAATTACAGGCTTCTGAAAAGCAGAACTCAGCATTTTCAAAATGCATCTGTGTACTGAATATTAACTTGTTTTAAAGGCCTGTCTCTGTACATACTGCCAGACACTATTGCTTTTGCCCAGTAAAGTTCATCTTTCATCACTTTCTACCATTGGTAGCCTTATACAGCTAAAGCAACTGCAAGGGTGGGAATTTATACTTTGTTCCAGGCAAAACTTCAACTACAGAGCTATTAACTGAGTTTTAATGTCAAATCTTTATTGTAGCTCATGTGTGTTTCTTAGCTAAGAAGCAACCTCATCAGATAGAGTAAATGCTGGGTATTTCAAGGACTGAAATAATGAGAGAATAACTACTTTTAAATTAAGTAAATTTAGCTTGAAAGACACCGAAGTCTGAGTAAGTGAAACCTCAAAAGTATTTGAGGGATGAGACGAGGAAGAAGGGGAGAGAAGAACAAAAATATTCTATAATATTTTCATTTAAAATTCTTAAAGATGTTGCATTATAGGAAGCAATAATGGTACCAAATGATCTATAACTTCTTAAATTAAGCATAATTTCTAATAAGCTATTTAAAGAAAGTAGAGAATGATGTTCTTATTTGATACGAACATCATTTATACTACAGGCCTTCAAAAATCACTATCTCAAGTCATCCTGATTCTGAAAAGTTGTATCACAGATGAGAAGACAGTATCAGAAAGCCCCGTACTTAACCTGCATGTCTGATAAGCAAAGCTAAGGAATCCCTTGTGATACTTAAGTAAATACTTCTGCATAATATTCTCCCTTTTATTTAACAAGAGCCATTATGAACACGGAGGGATTCAGACATCCTATTAACACACTCATCTTATGGTGGCTTAAATATGAAGACAAATAGGACAAATACTCTTCACAACCTTTCAGAGAGCTGATACCTCACAGCTGCTGAAACAATGACTATTTACTGGATCTGTCTCTCAGAATATGCAGTGCACAGTGTCTCTCTCCTACTTCATTTATGGCCTGGTAAGTCTTGCTGTGATGGTTTAAATTGTTCCTGCCCCAAGGTGTCTGATTTGTCACACTGCAGAAGGTTCTGTTCCTGTTGTGACAGCAAGAGAAGGGAACGTGCATGCCCTCACCTCGGCCATTTTCACTGGTAGCCTTATGTGACAGCTTAAGTTGCCAGAGAGAGAAGGGAAGAAGAAAAGGTATCTTTGCTGTGAAAGGCTTTCTGCTCTGCCAGTGGGAGAGTTGTCCCTGGAAAAGGGCAGGTAAAAAGCAAATGATGGTGGTAATACCTCGTACTGCTGCAGTATTTCTTCCTGGAATGTGAGTGACAGCCCTTCTTCTTTATTTACACAAAGGAAAGCTTCAATTTAAACTGTTTATATTCTTCTTCAATGAATGAACATAAAGCTATCATATTCTGATGTGCATTTTGAGACCTTAATCCCTCTGCCCCAGGCACAAATTTTTTTACACTGAAATTATTTTTCTTACTTAAATATTTGCCATTTTAGATTTATTGATTTTTATTTTTGTAAGATGAAACAAGCACAATCAGTAAAACAAAGGCACCCACCCCAAAATATTGATAAGTTTGTGCCTGTAGGAGAAATGACAAATAAAATACCATGTATTTGATATGCTTCTAAGCACCCAATGTAGTCCCTGCAACCCAGCCAGGATCTGCAATACTAATTGACCACTTGGCCTTAAATTATCTGGCACAGTGTTTCAGTGAAGCTGTGGCACAGAAGAGAACGTTGATTTGGGAAGCCCACGTGAGATAATGTTGTAAGCTGTTTTCGTGACAGGAGGGAGTATGTAATTTAACCTCTTAGGAGAACAAAGAGGTCTCCGTCAGGCTTAAAGTTCCCACCCTACGGATACTGCTTTTGCTTGCTCAGCTTTTACTTCTTAAACAGCTGTGCAACCTTACTGAAGCTGAACGTGTTCAAGGGGTTATATTCTCTTGTTTATGCACTGAGAGCATACGATGGGCTGTAAAGGTCATAATTAAAGCTACAGTTTCAGCTCTGAAGAGTTTAAATACATCCTCACATCAGGAGTTTGCCACCTGGAAGACAAACCTCGCAGCGGAAGGAGCTGCAGACCTAGAATATAAACTGTAAGGGCAAGTTTGCTTTAGACCTCCTCCTTGTGTCTGCTTAAAAGCAGAAAGGAAGAAGCAGAGCCACTGCCAGCTCTTTTCCCTGCGCCATGCAGCTGGCTTAGCCTGCAAAAAGTCTAGAGCACCGTGTGCTGGGATGTCATAGAAGGTACAGTCTCTCACAACACCTCTTGGAGGGATGTGCAGCTCCACGCTGACCTCTCTGTGTGTGGTGGTGGCTAAATGACAACATCCAGCTCTACGTATCTTCGTGTAGCTTTAGATGCTCCCAGCAGAAAGCTGTGTTTTACGTGCTTGGAGAAGGATGTATTTTACATGGTTGCAAAATTTAGCTTGGTACATTCTTGGCCACTCTTTCTGAAATATTTCAGAATGGCACATCTTCGTTTTATCCCAATGTCTGTAAAGGTCATCAGAGCTGAAAAAAGATGCTGCAGGTCTTTAGTGAGCCTTGGACACTCTAAGGAGGAAATGCAAGTAGGGAAATAATACTTGTGTGATCAAAACCTGCTGGAGTCAAGCAATGTTAAAGAACTCTTACAATATTTTTGTGGAGAGGGTATATGAAAATCATCTTATTCACTGTTCATGGTTTCATTTTCCTCTGTTGTACAGCTATTGCTTGATTTTCTGATTTAAGTGCTATGTCTACTTCAACAGAGGTTGTTAATCGCAGTGCAGCTTTTCTGCAGGTAACAATAGTAAATAACTGTTCAGTAAGGTTATGTGAGACTTTATTCCTGGTCTTGCACATCTTCTATTTATACTTTTAACAAAGCATTGAAATATGACAAATAATTCCTGCTATTGTGGAAAATTATTTTGGCTAATTTCCTTAAGGACTATTACTGCAATATGAGGAGATACTCTCAAAGAAGATGTGTTTAAATTGGCAAAATAGCTTTATAATTCTAGTTAGCAAAAAAGTACAGTGAAGAAGCCACTGCGTGATAGCAAAAGGAGGAAAATTATATGCAAATTACAGCAACATAACAAAACCAGGGGTACCTGGTGAAAATGTAAAAGGATAGAAGAAATTTAAGTAGTCTGATCAAAACTTCCTTGTGCTGATGGTTCATTTTGGCTAGCTGTAATGGGGTTGTATAAGGCACTCTCCATTCGGATGGCCACGCTAGACAGCACAGCCATACATGAAAGAGCAAAACCCACTTGTCTGTCACAGCCCTGAGTGAACATAGGGAAAGCAAATGGACAAATTGCTGTTTCAACCCTGTCTCTGCCCCTCTGATGGCAGTTGAGGGCATGTGAATGGGAGAAAGCAAACAGTTCCCCAGCAAAGGAGCTGGAACATCTTCACTCCTTTCTTCCTTCTTTCCTTTTTCTGCCCATCAGAGCAGAAGAGGTAGAAGGGAGCAGAGTGCTCCTGGTGTTGGGAAGCAAGATATTGATGAGAATGAATCTGATGCCAAATTCTTAATTGTTAGAGAGCCATCACTTTTCTTTAGAGCTCACCCAGGGTCAGAATATCGCATCTAACTCTTCTCTATTTTCAGCTTGTGTAAAAGATAATTTTTTATTCTATTTTTAGTAAGGAAGAAGTTGGGTACTAGTCAAATGTAGCACTTGAGGCAGTGCTTGGCTACTGAAGTTTTAAGATGCTTTAAATTACAGGTTTGATGAATGAAAATAGATAATAATTTAGTCTTTCTATAGCCAAAATTGGAATTTAAGGTCCAAAATTAAGATCTGGTCATGAATTCAGTCTTGCTTAGATTATTTAGACTGAGATGTGGAATTGGTCTTGATGTGCCTTGAGCCTTCCCTTTAATTTTTCCTGACTGGGACTTTGGAACAGACATGTCTTTGTGGTTGCACAGAAACCATCCTGAGGTCCCCCGGTACGCAGTGACACAAAGCACTGGCACTGAGTGGCAATGCATGGCGCAGTGCTGCCGTACCATGGGGCTAGCAAAATGGATACAGCAATTGCAGATATCTCTCTCGAGCAGATAAGTGCAGATGACTCTGCAGATAACTCTGTTGAATAAGCAGTAAGAAGGACAAAGTCGCATAAAAACAGAGTAGACAGCAATCTGTGGTGTCAATGAAAGCACCAATAATTTTGCAGACTGGAAAAATCTGTCTCATGATGAATCAGTATCAAGGGGAGGAATTGCAATGCTACTTACAAATAATAGCTCTAAACTAGTGTTACTTAGGATTGAAAATGGGATGACTGACTAGCAGTCAGCAGTTCTCTGCTCTTGACTGGTTCATTACCTACAGCACCAAACAAGTGGACTGAGGGCAACGTTTTTTGCTTTCCTGGGACACTAACAGCAGTGAACTTGGGCACCTAATATCTTGAGAGGCATCAGAGGATGTCATGAACAAAACTGACTGCATGAACCTTTTCAGTCTCCTAATTCAGTTTCCACTAGCCGACTAATTGCACAAGCTTTCTGAGTTTTCAAGAGGCTATATATTTATGGCAATGTTGACTTATTAGCCAAGTGATCTTTAGGATAAAATATTCACAGAGGTAGAATTAGTTTCCACAGCTTGTTTTGGCAATGGCTTGACCTGAAAATCCTTACGTGGAAGGGAGTAAAATTGCACTGCAGGAAGCTTGCGCGGTGTGACACCGAACCCTTACATTTCCTCTTGGTTGAGGCTGCTTTGATTCATTGCTGAGTTGTCACTGAAAGAATTTGAGCTTTTCCTAAGAAAACAGCAGTATGGAAATGTCAGCAAAGCTGAAGGGAATCCCAGATATATCTGAGTGCAGATCCTCTGTTTTATTCGGTGAGAGACAGCTTTGAACGCTTGATGCCCTGAAGATACTCATTTTCAAACACTCCTTCTCTGTGCCATTTTCAAGCTACCATTAGTTTAATTGAGACTGCTTTCATGTGAAACCCCAGGATCAGAACAGCTAACAAACTGCTGCTTCTTTCTCTGCGAAGTGGCACCTTTGTGGCCTTTACACAGCAAGGCCCTGGACCCGTTTGCCCAGCACCTCTGTTTGGAGACTGGAAAGTTTAGCAGATATTAAAGTTTGTATCCTTTCCTAATTAATGTAATTGCACATAAATTGCATTTGCCCATACACTGTTGAACACTAACAGTTATACGGGCTTTTCAACTGTATGATTACAGCTATGAAGAACAAGCTAAGAGATGACCCAAGTGATCTGTCTCGCAGACATTTAATGATCACAATCACATTCTTAGGCGCTTGCAGGAATTCCCACTCAGCAGTTGCCATTGTCACCGTTTCCGCTGCTGCCTGTTGACAAGCTGGAACTGCTGCAAGACAGACTTTGGGACTCCAGACATAGGAAAGGTTAGGCTGGAGCAAAGGATTAAGGTCTGGCATGGTTTGGGGGTGTGAGTGTAAAATGTTTTTAATAATTGTATTTAGAGAGCTATATAAAAGAAGGTGGTTTACTTTTCTGTTTTAGACACATTAGGAGCTTTGAATTCCATTCCTTGTAACAAATCGAGAAAGTCAGATAACTGAACTCCCATTTCCAAGTAATGTAATTAAATAATGAAAAATAGAGAGACTCCAAGCCCAGGAGTGTAACAACTTCTGATGGAAACAAAATCCCTCTAAGAACAAGTAGTCTAAAGGTTATCTCCATATTTAGGAAACATCCTACTTTTTAATGTATATTTTTCAGTACAGTCTTTTTAATGTTCTAAGCATATGTTGCATTTTCTTCTGTCTCTAATGTGTTTTATAAATTCCAGACCTTAAAACTCTCAGTTGATTGTAAGTCTAAAAGAGGCTGGTAGCCATTTCTTGCTCACAGTTGCATATGTAAATAGTGAAAAGACTGACGATGGTGGTGTTTAAGTATCTTCACATAGTGCTGCTTTTCGCTTTAATGTCAATGTCTGCTATTCAAGAGATTTTTTTAATTGGTGTTGTAACTGATGTATGGCTACTACTGTTTCTTTTCAGAACAATAAGTAGAATCAGGCCCTCTTCTGTAAATAAAACCTCTAATAGTCCGGCTTCCGGACTGTAGGACAGACCTGCAATGAAGCAACTGCACTTAAACTGGCCAGGATTTACTTGTAGCTGTGAACGGAATTACTAACTCCCTCCTTGCAGCCCCTCTATTTGTGTATGCCACACAGATAGATACATTTTTTAAGCAGTTTCCAGGTAAAATGCAAAGTTTTACTCTACAAACTTACATCTTAAACCTTGAGAAGTGTTACCTATACAAGAAAGTTCTTTTCTTAAAGGAAATGAAAGAGAAAGAAAGGGGAGAAAGGGAAGGACAAGGAAAGAGAGAAGAAAAAAGAAAAAGGTAAATATAGAGGAGCCAATATTTAGAATATTTAGAATTTGGGGGAAATTTATTTATTTTGAATAAATTTTTAATGGCTTGGGAGTTGAATAATGCATCATCTTTTGAACACTTGTGACAGTGGATCAGGGCCTTAACGGGTAAAACTACTTCTAAATTCCTTTTAAACTGAAGTTGCCATCTGGATTTTCGTTGGAGAGGGAATATAGAATTGAGTTATCTATATACAGTTATATTTGATCTATATTTAGTTAAAAATATTATGCTGAAGTAATAAATAATTTGAATTTACAGAGATATAACTTAACATGTAAATATTTTATGAACATTAGGTAAATAATGTAGCAGAAGACCTATCTAGACTACTTTTTGTGGCGTTGTTGGTCTCCCTCTAACACAGCTCTTTTCCTCTTGAATGGAGGTGTTCACTGTTTCACCCACAGGCATTTGAATGTGCTTCAAAGTATACAAATGTTAAAGCCTTAAAAGCACCTATTTTGCCTTAGGAAACTTTAGTGAGCCTTAAGAGCACCTATTTTGTAAGCAAACAGTGTTTGTCCTTCTGGTGCTAGAAACGCGAAAGGTGAAATGCATTCCCATTGTATTTCGTCCTGACTGCCTCTTCCCTTTCCTGCTGACAGCTTAATCACACAGGGACCAAAAGAAAAAACAAGTTGGAATTCATAATCTCAGAAATGGGATGGGATAAATCCTCTCTGCAGTTCATTCTGCAGAAAACACTGCAAGAGGCCTATGCGCACTTGCAGCCATGCCCTGGCCTGTTACCTCAGCGTTACAGAAGTGGGCACCCTAAAGCTGTGTAAGATACTCAACACTCTTCTTCAAGGAAGAAGCACATTCAAAGCTCTTTAGCTTTTCCAACATTTCGTTCATACTATCATATAATGAAAACACATTTTTCTTTTTACTCTGATCACAAAAAGTCTTTAATTTTTCGTAATTAATATTGTCCCTTAGTGTTTCTCCAACTGAGACCCTTTCTTACCCATGTCTCAAGTTCTCTTTGCCTCCTCAGTGACCTCCTTGAACTGCAAGGTAAAAAATATCTTGAAGAAACTCCATATAAAGTCAAATTGAAACTGAAATAAATTTAATCTGATTTTTAAATTAGAAGGTCAAAAAGGAAAACAGATGAGGGCTGTCTTTGAGGCCTGCTTGGGATGCTCCATCATCCTCTCTCATTGGCATGTAAAGGCCAGTCCTCAAATGTCAGGACAAGCTCTGACTGTAGTACTTCAAGTTTTTATTGATTCAAGTAATGTGTATAGTCCAGCTTCCTTCAAAGATTGCCCATTCAAGAAAGAGTTTATATGAAAGACCCAAAAAGATACAGCAGAGATCCACAATTTGGTGCTGAACGTAAATACGAAAGTTCTTAATGGAAAATACAACTAACAGGCAACAATATTCATTTATCCTGGTCCAAACACAGACACAACACTTTGCAAGCCTTTCATGGCTAAAACTGCAAATCCAGTTTCATGGACTGTGACCCAAGTTATTTAAACTAGGTCATTTCTATTATTCCCACTGGCAGGATGCGTGAGCAGTGCAGGAACCCACAAATGCATGCAACTGAGGAATATTGTAAAGTTTTAGTTTGGGACTGAAGCTACAACTTATCTCTCAGTGTTAACAAGTAATTTGTATATTGCATGGACTCAGCCTAGACTGACAAATTATAGCACCACATAAGGTACTGTAATGAGAATTTGCACAACTTAAAATGTTGAGCAAAAGTCTCAATTCTACCCGTGTGTGTAAATGGCACTATCGTTATGGGAATCATACACGTGTATCTGAAGACTGGACAACTGACTGCTTGTGTAGCCAGACTGAACAAGCACAAACTGGGCAAAGAAAAGCCCTGAAAAGCAAGGGTATGCAAACTTCATGGCACTTGCACATCTTTTTGTCTGGTAATTTTAAATCTATGGGCTATTTTGTTTTTAAAATGAGATTCAGTTTTCATACAAATACTAGTTCCTAGAAAAAAAGGGAACTCAAGCCTTAAATCAGACACAAAAGAAATCTGGCTTGCATTTTTCCCCCTAAGATTTTTCAATTGTGCCTTTCTTTTTTCACATTATCACTGTATTTGTTTCTTTTTTTCCTGCTGTTCTGTCTTTTTTATGCTTTTTCATCAGTCTTCCCTAATAACATTGTAACATAAAAGCCTTCACATTTGAATCATGTTTTCAAACTACAATGCTTAAATAAGATTTATATTAGGCAGAATTAATTTCCCCATCCCTTTAGAATTTTACAGTTTATGAAAACAAGTACTAAGCCAGTTAAGTTTTAAAGAGAAAAGTAAATTGATTTCTGCTCTCCTCCTTCCCTCCCATCATTTAGATTACAATTTACATTGCATTGTCCAATTCTTGTTATGGTGTTGTGTAAATTTTTAACAAACCATCTTAATGTTGCCTTTATGTGCAAATATACCTAGACTGCTAATTCTTAGCAGCTGTTGATAAGAAGCATTCCTTCAGTACCACAGCAAGACCTGCTGTAAGATCTCTAAAGAATGCCCAGGAATAGCAAACCAGCCCAGCGCACACAGTTCTCCTTTGTCTTTAGTAGTCTGTCAAATACAAAACCTAACTAACTCCCAACTTGACTATAAATAATTTCTGATACGTAAATGTCATTCTGCTCAGCTACAGAAACTAACACACTTCCTATTGCTGTTTAATTTCGTTAGCTGATTCTGAAAGAAAAAAAAAGAAAGACAAAAAAGAAAGAAATATCCTGACTTTAAGAACCTTAAGGAAGTGTAGGAGAGGGAGAAGAGCAGATTTAAAGTTCATGAAGTTGTTCCATCATCATTTACTGATTTTGTTTCCACTCTTTAACTCTAGAGCATCTTCATAAATGCGACCTCAAACCAAACCAAAACTACTGATGAAGTACTCAGTGTCTCCAGCATGATTTGTATTATATTCTATTGACGTAAACTCAAGAGCTACTCTGTTCTCTTGTCAATTGTTGACATATTATTTTGTTAAACTTAAGACGGGCTTCTGATTACTGCTTAATGTTGCAATATATTGGGCCAAACATTTGCTACTGACAGTCAAATACTTTTCTGAGAGAGAGAAAGAGAGCAAGGGAGATAGTGAGAGCTCAAGGGTGAGAGCTATGCCCTTCTAGCAGGACTGTTTCTGCAGCTGTTGTGTACATTAATCCAGAGAGCAGATCTCCCGGCACTAAATATAGCCAGTGGGGTCATTTTACACGACAAAATAAATAAATAAATAAATAGAAAGTATTTAACTATGGGGGTCACGTTAAATTAGGTTTGATTTTGCTTAAGAAGGAAATCCAAATTGTGGCATCTTGGTTTAAGGCTGAATACCAGAATGTAAATATTTCAGAACGTGGAGGGGAAATAAGTGGGAAGAAGAATACAGTCCCGGCAAGGAACTTTTCAGGTCGTTACAGTCTTCTGTTGACTCTTCAGAGGAGCCAGACTGGCTCCGAGGGATTTTGAGAACCCCACCAATGTTATTCAAGCCCTTTATAACGCTGCAGAACACTGTTTCTCTTTCACTGCAATACACATGCCTCAGCACAATTTCAGTCAGTCAGTTTAAAAATTATTTGTTGCCTGTATATGTCTTACCAGCAATAATTAGCATTCAAATATTCATGCTCGTCAAACCCTTCTGCACCTGTGCTGCAAAATCAAAATGCAGACCGATCTAAAGTTGAAGGATTACCTTTTTTAATTCCTCCAGATGTTGCTGCCCAACGCTGGCAGTTAGTAGCGATGACAATTATCCAGAAGTGTGAGCTTAAAGTTAAGGAAGAGAGGGAATTCTTCGAGTCCTCGGTAACAGAAACAGCTAGGAGTCCATACAGTGGAGGAACTTAACCTTCGTTATTATGAGGATGGCTGTAAGAAGCTGGACAACCTGTCACCACCGGAGCAATAGCATTTGTCAGTTTGCAGGTCCCAAGTTATTTTGAGCAGCGTAAACCATGTGCCCGCGGAGCATTCCACCTCATTGGACAGGGAATCCACCGCTCCCACAGCACCTATGGGCACCCAGTGCCTTCTCCTCACTCGTGAAACGTCCCCTATAGATGCTTATGTGGGTTTTGCTGATTCATCCAAGAGGCGCTGTAGTGGCATTGTGTTACTCCTCTCAGCCGCTCTCGACTTCAGCCTTTTAGAATTACTCGTTATTGCTGTTGTCTTTATGTTTTGATCACAACTCAGAGATTACAGTCACTGGGAAACCCATCAGCCGGTAGCAATGTCAAAGTTTTGCAACTCCAAATGCAAACTCAGCAAACGCCTGTGATTTAAGAGTAAAACATTCCGGACTTCTTTGAAGTATTTGATCTAATAAACACAGTGCAACAATGCAGAAATCCGTAAGGATGGCCTGTAACTACAAATCCTCAAAAAGCTAAAACATCTAAACTTGTGACTGAACGCACAGAAATAAATGGGAAAAGTAATTAAAAGAGGCATGTGAAACTTAGCTGTAAATAAAACTGAGATATAAACATAGGTGGAATAATTTCAAAATATTTTAAGCGGTACACAGAAGCCTTGTTATTATGCAGATTTTTTTTTTCGTAAAACTGAGCTACTGGTAAAAAACTTGAGTGACTAAAACCTACCAGATCACTTGGAAAATGTAGTGACTAGATTTTCTTTCCTACTCATCCTATAAACCAGCAACAGAAAATCATCTGTAATTCTAAACAGTTCTGCTTACCGAAAATGCTGCCTATTGTTGATATTTTATTTTATTAAAACTGCTCACCCCAATTCCAATTTTAAAAGATTACTAAAATGTTATGCATTTATTATGGGGAATTGATATATAGCTCTTTCCACAGCTAATGATGTAATTAGCTAGCTTTTTGAGTTTCTCCCAATTGTCTCAAAACATTATCAAGTGAGTGCCTTTGCTAAAAAAGAGGTTCTCCTGGGGTGTAGTTCTTCAGAATGATATTTTATGAGGCGTAACAGTATGAAAACTCAGAGGTAAAGGCAATTCTTTTATGAATTTTATGAGTTTTCTTTTGTTTCTCTCTCTTTTAGTAAAATATTGTTGGAATAGTTTGTGACCATTAGTTTGCAGTGCGGTTTCTTCAGAGATATGTGAAAGTTGTCCAGTGAAGTCAGCCCTTCTTCTGGGGACAGATTCGGCATTTTATGGCTTGGGTGATGTCTAATGTAACTTTATACCTGGAACAGAGATTGAGTGTGTTCTTTATAGTAACAGTAGATGTGAGCTGTACAGTGCTGACAGGAACTGCATGTTGATACTACACCACACGCTTCTGTGGCTTGGGCATTACAGTATCTGTAGATCTGTAGGCTACTGACTCTGAAGCCTGAAAATAAACTCTGATGTGTCTGACAAAATAACTGTAAATCTGTGCGGACTTCTGCTGAGATGCAATTATTATAACATGTGCATGAAGTCTTGCTGAGCTGGGAACTGCTGTTTGTGCATGATATGCAAAATTAAGCAATCTAAGTGACTATTCAATCTGATAAAAAAAATCTGCAGAAATTTCCCACTTTAAGAGAGAGTTTTATATAAGGTGCTAGAATTGCAAAATCATTGAATAAGCTGTGCAACAAATGAGCGAAGGGTTATCTAGAAAGTACAGCATTGAGAAACCATAAAAGTTATGAGCCTTTACTGTGGCAAAGACAGACCATTGTACCAGCGAGTGGTACAAAGACAAAACTTCCAGGAACCACAATAAGTTAGAGTGTACGCAGTAGAGAGCCAGGTCTTGCAGAGCTGTCATCTTGATCGAGCAACAGCAGAGAATTTGAGATTCATTAGTTTGCAAATAACAACATAAAGCCCATGAAAATACTGTTGTTCCTCTGTCTACTCTTTTAGAAGACAGTGAATTGAGGCTTTTGACTGCTGAGCACTAAAAAAACACTTCCAAGTATCATGACCTCCAGTTTTCTGTGCTTTTGTCTTTGCTGGCCAGCAGAAGGGAACATCTGCCTCTCTAGGGCAAGGCATAGTGTCCTAGAATAAATTACACAAGCACTAATTCTCTCCAGATCTTGTCTGCCAAAGTCCAAAGTACTTTTACAAGCAGAAGGAGTGAGTCTTAAAATGGAACGTTGTACGTGGCTGGTTGGCTGTTACTCCACAGTAGGATTATCAGACTGTAATGGTAAACCATTTATGATAAACCATGAATTTATCATGAATGGAAAATTCTTGAGTTTCTAGATATTAGGATGAAATTAATACAATCCTGTAAATGGCATGTGCTGAAGCATTAATTGAGAAATGAGATAGGTTACACACTATTTGGTAGAGAACAATTATTAGACATCTGTGTGGACTGCCAGACATTGTATGATGAGTCTATACTGTCTTTTGGGGGTCATCTGAAGGCATCCATATTATCCAGCCTGACAGTAAGTGTGAATATGGCTGGGGCTGGAAGAAGCCATCAGAGTTTTACAGCCTTAGAAGATAAAAAAGAAAAGGCACCTAAAGATCTGAAGAAGTCATTATCCTTTATAACATTGATCAATCATCTTTTTTTTTTTTTTTTTGAAGCAGCTGAGAGAAGCAGCAGGGCTTAGCTTACTATCCTGGAGTAACTGAGGCAGGTGAGCACTTCCCTGGGGCATAGGCTTGCCATAGTTGCAGTGATTTCAAGGTTACAGTTAAGACCATAGTACGTATAGGTCAGGATCATGTACCTAGCATATATTTGCTTGATTAGTTTGGAATAAGAAATTCTCCAATTCAAGCTACCTCAAGCTCCCAATTACGCCTGTACTAAAGTTTATTTTGGCTTTAGAGGTTAGTGCTGGAAATAGTGCTGACAGCTGCAAGTTGGCAGTAAGCTTTGGGACATATATTACAGGGCATCCTGATTAGTTAGATACTTATCACAGAAGCTAGTGATGAAAAACAGCTGGACAAGCATCAAAATTGTATTCTGAGCAGGAATACCACCTTAGAACAAAAGGCATAAACCTGAGTGCTGCTGACATTTAGTCAGGCTGGAAGCAGAGAGAGGACAGAGGCAGGACCAGAAGACAGGGAGCCAGCTGAGTGGCCATACACGTGGAGCCAGGCTCAGCCTCAGGCAGTCCAAGGAAGGAAAAAAAAACCTTCACCAAGCTGAACATCAGCAGTGCAACTCACAGAAAAGAAAGCATCAATTCCACAAAGAAAAACTTGCTGGCAACGTGTTTTAACAGCTGTCTTGTGAAATGGCTCTGATTTTGATCAAGCTCGACTGGCCTAGGCCAAGCCCCTTTCAGATCAGCTCCCACCAGTTTACACAAGCAGCTGTCTCTCTGCCTGTGGGGAGATCAAAGTAGGGAGAGTTTCTGCTGTTATTCTTTAAGGGCAAGTATGTAAAATGGTACTTTAGCTCAGATGATGCTTCCTAACTCATTTAACCATTATATCTTGATCTGAATTTTTTGGGAAAATGTAAATTTATCAATGATTTAATTGCAGACTGCGGACACACCAGTCAAGAAATGTGCAGAATCAGAAAAAGATGTTGAAGTCACACAGAGACCAAGAAGCACAAATCACAGAGCGTGCCACAATTATGCTTCCTTCAGGAGCTGGTCAGTCACTGTCAGCAACCCCTGCCACCATGGAAAGAGTGTTCCCTCCCCAAGAACTGCTGCTGGTCCTCCCAATCTGTCCTATGTTTCAGGTAAGCATTTATCACCTGAAAGGATCTGGATGTGTTCAGGTATCTTTGCTTGCAAGAGTAGCTTGTGATACTTCCTCAACATGGCACTGTCTCTGGTGATAAAAGCTCGTTCTAATGATCTTGCCTTTCTTCTGTCATTATTTCAGAAGAACATAACAGTGCTCAGGGTGTGTATCCTGGCATGTTAGAAGGTACCACCAGTGTCTGCAGGAGAAAGAATTTTGTGGTTTACAGCTTATCAATATCTTGGCTTAATTTTCAAACCTATAAAAGGAGTTTGCAGTATGATTAAAGATATGGGGAATTCTGTACTAACAGTGTTGGCTGATGGGCAAATACAGATTGCTGTTGCCATGTCTGCCTCTGCAAGGGAGAGGCAAGAGTGCTGAAGCAGATTCAGGGAGAGTTGATATATTCTGTTCAGCAAAACAATAACAAACAAAAAAAGAAGATGATGGTCCAGCACTGCTTCTACATTGCAAAAAGCAAGTAGACTGTCATTCATGCAACAATGGGCAATTTCCTTGCCCTAAAAGGACACCTAAGTACAAGTAGACTATATGTTATTGTGGAGAAGGTTTGCATATTCTGAGAATTACAGTTGGAAAAGTATGAATGAAGATCCTTCAGGAGCTTTGTGTGGAGACCAGGAACTGATACACAAACACTTGAAATGACAGATCAGTGTTTGGATTGTCAGCAAACTCATGTCCCACTGTCTCTCTGAGGGTGACAAAGGGGTTCACATCCAAAGGGCTCCAACTGATAGTAAGAAAAGCTGGTATCAGATATGTTGTAATAACTTCTTACCGTGCTGTCACAAATGGTTCACGAAAGTGTATGTGATCCTTGCCGTTAAACTGATGAAGCTGCTGTACAACAAAATACAAATTTGCTCTTGATTCAGAGAAACACACAAAAGTACATGTTTTTGAAAATCCAACATTTACTGCCTATAAGACGTAATCACAGGTTTCACCTGGATTTATGAAAGCCCAGTCTACAAAAGAAAAGGTATTCAAAAGAAATAGTGATATCATACTAATAATTACACTTGTGTTTTGAATTCTCATAGGTAAGATAACGTTTTGAGAAAAGACACAAACCTCACTTTTTGCATTCCAGTTTTATTGGATTTTTTTCTGAGTGATGACTGGGAACAGCAATAATCATTGTGGTTTTGTGACTACCACATGTGACCTTCAGTTATACAGAGCAGGAAGATGGCATTTATACAGCTATCTCACAAACAGAAAAAGTGGAAAGACAGGGAAAACTGGAAAAGGAGGAAAAAATCTGACCATGTCTAAGCAAGACCAGGTTTTTGCCTGTGATCATAATCCAGTTCCAAATTACTGTCAAAAATATTAATATTGTCTTTGTAATTGGTCCTAGATTTCTGATAGGGTTTTAGATTGTGATTTTTTACAATTTCCATTGGAAATTCTGGAACCAAAATACTAAATGTTCCATTTCTTTGAAAGCTTCCTTAAGGTTCTCTGCAGTCAAGTTCTAGTGAGGTGGTGATTTTGCAGATCTCTCTGGAGCCCTGTGGAGCACAGGGTTACTACCCACTTTGGGTTTGCGTCCCACCAACTACTGGTCTTGCTTATCCCAAGGCTGAACTCATTTCTTTCTAATGTGGAGTATGAAATAACAAATTAGAGAAGTTTGCTCTAATGGGTTGAAGGAGTAACTTCAAAAGAGAGGCTTAGCAGACCTGTAACCATTTTGCTGGTGGAAGGAATATCAACATTGACTGATAAGATACCCCCTTTGTCTTTTGTTATACTAGCCTATTGCAAAGGCGGTGAATTGCTCCCTACCTGTGCAACTTTAAAAATAGAAATGATGTCTTTTCTTGAAGCACCAGTGACTAGTTGCTGCACAAAGTACTACATTTAAAGAGGCAGTAATTTAAACAGCAGTAGCAAGCCCTATTTCTCTTTCAGATTATAGACGTTAATGAATTATCTTAAGACCATTATTCTTTTGGTAAGAAAAGTGTTATTAGCAAATTTCTGGATGTTTCTGGTAAAGCTAGCTCAATAGTGATTTGCAAACCTTGTGTAAGATAATATGAGTTGAATATTTTCTATTCATATCATTATGCAGTGCATCTCTTAGCATGAGCCTGCCAGGTATTGTGTGATTCTAACTCAGATTCTAATTTTAGAAGTGGAGACATATCAGAAGGATGAAAGAAATGGTAGTCTCTAGAAGACACGAATAATAATGTTGAAACATTCCTTCAATGCCTATTTCTTTTTCACCCAGACCCAAACAGCCTTTATCATTTAACAGGGCAGCACTTGTGTGAGGATTGCCTGAGTGTTACTGCGGAATTTTTCAGTCTCGTTAATTACTTAGATGAAATGTACTAGTAATTTATGGGGCTTGATGTTGTTTCCAAAGAAATCGGTGATTTTTCTATTAACACCAGTAGGAGAGCAGCCAGACTTTTCCAAAAAGTTAGTTTTAATCACAGTAACGAAAGCAGTCTTTCAGTCATCCACACAGAGCCATAATCTTTTGTACTGTTCTCATCCAGTTTCATCCAATGTTCCATCTAAATGCTTTTCAAAATGAATCAATAGGTAAAAATACACCAGCTCGGTAAAACTGGTTAGGTAAAAATAAACCAGCTTTGTTGCAGTAGAAATTGTACAGCTGAAAAGTGTTACAAAGATTTCTCTAAAACATAGAGATAATCCCCAGAACATGGAATTATTGATGTTACGGGTGACAATTGCAAAGGGGGATTTGTAAAATCTGTCTTTTTTTTTTTGTAAAAAAACTTTTATTCAAGTGTAGAAGTGTCAGATTCTTTAAGGTGTATTCCCATGGAGGATACCATGTCCTCATTTTAAATTATAATCTTTTTTCTTTCTTGTGCAGTATTCTCCATTGTACAATACTACCTTCTATAATATTAGTCTTTCAAAGAACTTGGTCAACTTGCTACAATACCTGTAATAGAAAAGAGTTAGCAAAAAGTGTCTGTTCACTACCATTTTACTGTTCCCTGTATAGTTAGTATCCTGTTGGTTCTCCTACATTCTTCCTTTTGTAAGGGAAATTCTTTTTTTAAGTTGGGATATCTAAACAACATTTTACAAGCAGCTGGGTTCTTTAATTTGCTAGCATTCACATTGTAAAGTGGATAGTTTCCCTGTATGGTTCAAATATAGAGTGCATGAGCTCTACCTGGAAGTGCTCATGTGGCTGAGCAGGATCCCCTTGAAGTCACCACCATCTCTGGGTGCAGGCTTTGGCTCACATCAGCCTTCTTTCTGGGGTCAGCACTACCAGACTTCAATGATTTGTAGAGCAAACAGCAAATATTAATACATAGAGACAGTTGCCCAAAGAAGCAAAAGTTTGATGCAGCCTGTTACGTAAGATTTTTTTAAAAGATCATTAAAAAATCAAATAGAGAAAAAAATTGAGATAATACTGATGAGGATTCCTATCTATAAAAACCAATGACTTGGTGGAGACTATGTCTGGTTATCAACAGAAACACAAAATCTGGTTCATCAATAACCCAGAAAGTGGGTTTGATTGCTGAAGGGGTTGTGCTAATCCCCTTGATTACCAAGGGGATGTGCTGTTCCGTTTGTGACTTTCTTTGGGCAAGTGAAGCAGGAGGAAGCTTGATTTGACATTGATGCCAAAAAAAATAGCTTGGTGTGAGATTTACAGTCAGGGTGACTACTCCCAGCATCCCCAGAGACTACAGGATCCATTCTGACACTATAGGATTTCACTGTCCTGATTGCGGGGCATGACTAGTCCAAAACAGACCATAAAAGGGGATCTGATAATGCCAGTTCTACTGCCTTCACCTAATTTGGGACACTTTGTGTTATGTGAAATTTGCGTTCCTACTGTGACCCTCTCCTTCCCTGTCTTCTTTTATTTCCTCACTTTATTTCTTGTCTTTCCTGTCTTTCCTTCTCTTGTTTTTAATAAGAACCTGGCTTAGCAGTCAAGACTAATTTTGCTATGTAGTTTCAGGTCTCCAAGTAAGAGAGCACCAGTTGGCACCAACTCAGCCCGATGCTAGTACCGGTTTGCCAGATCCTGCTGTGGCTGATACAAGGAAGGACTTGTTTTCCTCAGATTAGATGTAAGAGAGGGCACTAAGCCAAACAGTCTGACTGTACTTTTCCTGTTCTTTTCTGGGTTTTGCTCTCCCCTTTTTCATGGCGTGTCTAATTTGTTGTTCAGATAAAACAGGATTAGACCCTAGCAGCTGCAGATCTATCCATTTCATTTGGCTTCTTTACCTTTCTTCAGAACACACATCTCCAAAACATCTAAAAAGGATGTTTATAGCCATGATTAATACCAACTGAGCAGATTGTCAGGGGGACTGGTACAAAGAGTGGAGGTATCTTGTTACCTAAATCTAAAGGAAAAGGAAATACAGGAATATTACTAAAGAGAAAGACATATTATGTACTTCATGTTTTGAAGATTTGAACCTTTTCCCCTTTTATTTGAATTATAATAAAAGTTTGATCTTTTTTCCTCATGGTAGCTATTTCTATGGTCGATATTAAGCAGACCTGACATCTACACTCCCTGCCTTTGTTAACCGCTTACTGTTGTCCAGAGACAGGGTCATTTACTTGAATGATTTTGACTTGGGGTTGAGATTAATACAACAAGGATTGTATTTTTAAAAGTGGATTAAGAGGCAGTCTAGTGAGATGTATTTTGTAACCACACAGTCTCTATTTCCAATTACAAATTCGTCAAACAGAGATTTACAGTGCAGTCCTTATTATTATCACTTAAATGCCACTGCACATCTAGAAGAGAGAGCACAATTTCATCCAGGCTACTTACAAAGAAATTCCCAAATCCTTAAAGACCTGAGAGACTTCAACAAGAGTCCATCTGTAACTCTTTTAATGCAAAAGAATGAAATAAGTGTGGCTATTACTTGTGGAAACCTGATTGATGTGAGTTGCAAGGTAATGGGGAAAATATTCTCAGAGGTTCTTGCCTTATGTCTGAACTAAGAACATATATACTATTTATATAAAATATAGATATTTTCAGTATCCTTTTTCTAAATAAGTATAGTGGCTTTCCAGTGTATTTCTTCATTTTTTGTTAGAGGGCCTGAGGCCGACAGCAAATTGAACACAAAGGGCCAGGCAGCTGGCAAGAGCCTGAGGCAGCTCAGTTTAATGGCAGTATCCATCCGGACCTTCAGGATTTGAGAGTAACCAAAACCAGAATGAATGGGTGGTGTTTAGAGCATCAGAGGCTTTGGCACTTGTTATAGACAACTAGAATTGTAGAGAAAATCAGCTCTAGTCAGATGTTCAATAGGGCAAAACATTCAATAACTCAGTTGTCAAAATTATACTTCATGAGCTACAACCCTAATTAGAATGTCTTAAATGATTGTGGCTAGAAGAGAATAAGGAAAGGGCATTCATGGATAGTCTAAATTTAAAAAAAAATTCCTAGAGAACTCTTGCTTTCCAAGCACACTCGGCTGAGAGTTTCAGTGGTTTATCAGCAGTGTCCACGGCACTCATCTCATCTCTCAACTTGTCTTCATGGGATCACCTACGGTACGTAGGCCAGGGATAAACAGTTTGGAGGACAGCAACATGATTGTTCAGTGAGGTGACTAGAGGACCAGCTGAAGACATGCATAGATTAGGTGGCAGGAGAGCATAGTTTGATGACAGTTTGCTAAAATAGGACAGAAGCAAACTCTGAACCGAGAATTGGTCAGTCTGAAGGGCCAGAGCTGGGGAAGAGTGATTATATCTATACTTACATGAAGCCTATCATCTCGACTCATGGTGGCAGCAGAAAAGCATGTGTGTCTTCATGCCAACAAATGAAACGCAGTAATGTCCTGTGGGGTTAGGGAATTGTGTTGTCTGGCTATAGGTAGGACAGTAAGTGCTGGTGGCTATTATTTGACCCTTGTGCATGGTGTTCAGAAAGCACTGACTCTGCCCAGCTCTCTGATAGTACAGACAAGGGAAAAAACCAACTTCTCCAAAGTTCTACAGCTTTAAAAACTTTCCTCCTTTGTATTAAAAGTGCCGTTTCATAATGAAAACACAACTAGGATATCATTCCCAAACTCTGAGTCTCATTAGATTTGATAAATAGTTACTGTTTTACCAGCACTTTAGTGTGCCACCTTATTATGCACACTTGAGATTAGTTTACCAGCGCCTCCCGGTGATTCTGGCACTCTTTCCCTTACGCTGCCTCATCTGTCTGGAACGCCTTCCCTCAGGCCACTGAGTCACCTTCCCACTTTAAATGTTGCTCTTTTCATTGTAATTTTAAATTGACTTGCATTATAAGATAATTTGTAAAAAATTACGTGAAGATGCACAGCAAAAATTGGATTTATAGGTACTGATGAAGCGTCAGAAAAAGCTGGGTTTTTTAGGATACAACTTTACTGACGGAATTAACTTTAATATATGGGTCTTTTTTGTCAAAACACAAGCAAACTTGCAGAAGGGACAGAAATGAGAATTGAAGTAATTTGATAGTACTAGCTTATAAAACAGCAGCAGTATCAGAATCCCTCTGTCTAGCTAAAGAGCAAGTGATACTCAGCAAATGTAAGCTCACTTCCTGAAGGATCCTGACCCAGAAAATTACCTCGGGGCAACAACAGCAGGAGGTACTGGCCATTCTTACCAGTCATGCAAATTGCTAGTTATGCCACCTGACTTTCTCATAAGTATATAAGACAGAGAGAGAGAAAGAAGTAGAAAGAGAGGAGGCTATACCTTTTCTAATTGGAAAAAACATTCCTTAATTTCAAATAATCAAAAATGTTTATGACTTCTTTCCCAGGCAACATTTAAGCCAGTGGTTCTGCTTATGTAGTTGTCAGTCTCCAGAACCATCTGATTTCCAAACAGTCAAAATATCAATTTACTCAATGGAAGGAGTCAAAAGATATATCACAGGATTTAAAATATATTCTGATCTGACGAACCATGCATATTACAAGCCAAGATTAGACCAAGCAGTACATCAGTGACATACAGTAATGCCATGTGCTATCACACAACTTATAAAAAGGAATTTTCTTTCTGCCTAGGGTGCCTTTGGAAATGCTTTTTTAAATGTCTCACTTCTTTTTGCTTTAGAAAAGGAAGAATATTGGAAGACTCCAAACTGTGACACTTAGAAAGAAAATGCAAATATTAAGGTAAGTATTTTTCATTTAATCTAATTAGTAAAGGCCTTTTAAAGCACAACAAAACCTTTTCAGCATGTTTAATTGATGGTGTGCGGCTGTGGAAACTTGATATTTGAACTAAATTTTAGACATAATGCTCTTAAAGTGTCAGCTTAATGTTAAATCAGGACAACATAGTAAATCAAGAAAACATCTATTTTATAAAGAAATATTTACTAGGTTGGAAATTCAAAGAGAGGATATGAAGACAAAGCCTACATTTTCATTAAATAGTTAAAAAGCTATACTTTCAATTTTCTTGCATATTTCTTGAAAAGCTAAGGATTACCTGTGTAGATCTAGTTGTATATTTTCATTTGGGGTGTTTATGTAACTTCATATTGGCCAAGATTTTGACCATGAGTGGCTAGAGGCAGTCATCTAAATCTTTACATTTTTTAAAAATTGAAATACATATTTTGAAGATACATACTTTAGAAAGTCTCAACCGTAATGTTTATAAAACATGGGGATGGTGTATGAAAGCTGTTCCTCCTGCAAAGAGAGGATTTGCTTTGTTGTGTATTGAGCTGTTGAATAGGATTTAAGGTGTTTGAGTGAATAGAGAAGTTCAAGCCAGGGCTGGAGCAGGAAGGAGCCAGAACTGCTAGTGTCATGCTGGGACGGATGGAGTTCATGTGAAATGCATTTCAGGTTGCTGACTGCACTGCATGAATGGAGTAAAAACATGTATTTATTCATACTTCACATACTCAGTTGTCGGGTTTTGAGCTGTGATATACACACAACTCAGCTAGTTTAAATTGGCCTTAGTTTAATTGATTTGATTGAGAAACAATTTACCCATGTGAGGGTTTGACCTAGAGGAAAGGGGAGCAGGGAAAGTGATGGCTTTGACTCGTTGGCCTGGGAGGACCAAGAGAAGGAACTCCTTGGGAAGAACTTTCGGAGTTTTCCCAGCTTTAGTCAAACTAATAAAGTTTAAAATCCAAGAACTGATGAATAATTTGATTCCCAAGAATGAGGCCTTTATTAAAATTTTCCACCTTGCAGATACAGCTGCTTTTCACATGCTCCCATGGGCTCCCTTTGATTGTAGCATTGACACTATTAAGGAGGGATAACAGTGCTCCAGACAGTATTGTTTCCTTTCCCAGTTTTGAAAAACTTAGAAAAGAAACTCTTGACATACTGTATGCTTCCTAATCCTGAAATACTTGCTCCCTATTTATTTGGAGCAAGAAAAGACTTTTGGTTGGTTCTTTTGCAGAGATGTGAAGATCTCTCTGGTCTGGATCCTGAGAGGTAGGATTTGATGTAGCCAAATGTTTACATCACAAAATATGTGACAATGAATATATTATTAGTTTCTAATTTTATTCTTTTTATGTTAATCACTATATGTCCAAACAAAATATGACTGAGGCAAACATGGTATTTGAATCTTTAATTTCTCAAATATTAAAAAAATTACAAGGTTCCTGAAATATAGCTATAAACATAATTTTTTGGGGTAATTCTTGAGCTTTTGAATCTCATTTCAAAATACATAAATTTAAATTATATTAAAAAAAACCACATTTTCATTCTAGTTGTCAAATGGTATTTCATTCAACTTGCTGTGGTTTTGTTAAAAAACATCAGAAAAATGAATATAACAGTATGTGTATTATTGTTATTTGGGGAAATAGTGTGTTCTGTCTCCAGTCAAAATTAGCTGTCAAACTAATGGTGTAGGAACTTTTAAAGTGAGGACTTTAAAATTGTGTGTTTTGGTATTCACTATTCTAAACTACATCTTAGCCAAAAGACAATAATTTTCATAAATTTGACTTGAAAATGACAAATACTAGGTTATTAAGTGATCATTGCTGATATAACTCCTTGGAAATTGTGGCTATTTGTAATGATTATAAACAAATCGCTTCTAGATTCATGTTTATTATAATTCTGTAGGGGAGCCAGTAGGGATTATTATAGTTATGAACAGACTATTTTAATGCTTATGGTTATTATAAACTCAGAAGATAACACAAACAGGTTTATAATAGGGATGAGCTATTTAGAGGCTCAAACTTGAACAAGAGGTCAGGAAAAATCATAAAGATCGCACATCATTTGCTACTCAAGAAAAGCAATTTTTAATCCTAATGCTGTTTATTACAAAGCAACCACTTGGCTATAAGACCAAATAAGCATTATTTTCATTTATTTTATTAAAAAAAAAAAGTTAAAGGTGTTTAATTTGTAATTTTTATACTGTCTGTTAAAGCGCTAGTTTGCCTGGCTGAGTTTGCTATGAGCTTAGAAGCATACAATACTGTTTGTATAAAATTGTTTGTATTTGCAAAAGTGTTATCACATTGGGCACAATATTTTTTTACAAGTCTACTGGCTAAAAGAAGCTGTGGAAATGTTATCTGATGAAATTGGAGTTTCAAGCTGACTTTCCTGCTCATAATCTGTCTGGTTTTGGATGTCTCCGCTGGGTCATTGGGTGAATAGAAGCTGCTCTGTCTCAGTTGGATACTGTGGAAATAATGTGTCTGTTCCTGAGACAGTCTCAGAAACCCAAACCCTAGAACTACTCTGAAATTTATGTCTAGGTACATTTAAGAGTAATTTTGTTCCTCTAGAACCCTGCCCAGAAGCTGGAGATAACCCTGTATTCTTCTTTTATGGAAGTAAATATATGTGTGTTAAGTGGGGACTATCCAGTACCCCTGAAATGATCATTTCTGATTGAGATCAGTGATCATATTTAGTAGTGTCCCAGTGGCTTGCTGACATTAATGACAAGAAAGCCTTCATCAGTCAGATGTGGGTGATGAATCACTGCTACGTCTCTCCCTATCCAAGAAAAAAAAGCCAGCTAAATGCAAGGGAGGTTTGGCACAGGTGGCTGCTCTACTGTTTCTGCTACCAAACGATATAGAGTAACTTTGGCCTCCACTTCATAAGCCTGAAGTTTTAAGTTGTAACTTTTTTTTTTTTTATGCTGGTAGACCAAATAAACAAGAAACACTATCCCAAAAACACCGTCCCAAGATTTTCTGGAGAGAAATAAGAATCTCTAAATTACTCATATTAAAAAATCAACAAGATTGTCTGTATTTTGCACAACTCCAGCGTCAGTAAACAGAAACAAAAGATTGCAAGTTTGTGGCAATTTTTCTTTCTTAAATGAGAGCTTAGTAAGTATTGGCATAGGAGATCTCCAGGAGCATAAGCAGTCAATAGGTTTCTCTACGTACGAATTGTGTGTAGGTAGCAGCAGTGATCCCATTGTTCACACAGCCACGAGGACTTGATTTCTCATCTCATACAGCTTACTTTCCTTCTGTCTCCAAAATAAAATAAAATTATTTTGGAAATCTTTTAGCCTAATGCTAAGGCTGAGACTTACGTCATAGGAAATTCAGAGTTACAGTCCTCCAAGGACTCCAAGCTCTGACTGCTCACATATCATTTCTGTGGAGCCCCTTAACAACCTCTGCAAGAGAAATCTAATTTTCCATCTCTCCAAGAGTCTTCATCCACTGTGACTATCTAACCCACTTTTTGAACGGAGATGTCCTGTACCACAGTTGATACAAATGGCACAGATTCGTTGCCGCTTTGACACCACATTTCAGTCCACGCTGTACCAAGTATCTATCAGTTGCTAACTGCACCAAAATAGATCTCACACCACCATGCCCTTCTGGGTTTCAGTAATACATGTGAAATCGTGACTTTTATCCTGAATTAAATCACAAAAGCTGCAAAGCACTGTCCAGTCATCTTTACTAAATAGAAATACCTTTGTTGCAAAACATTCCTGTATTTTTGAGCAGTAGCTAATAGCTGGATGTAGTTTGAACATATTGGTCACAGTTTGTACCTCAGAGTTATTATTTTCTTCCCAGCTATTCTTCACATGGTCCTACCATAGGAATAGAGAAAACAGCATTCCCTGACAATTGTTTAGGCACGGGGCCACAGGCTGTTACACCTACCTGATGGCAGAGTCCTCTGCTTCCCAGAGATGCATGCTCTGTCGTCATGTGCCCTAACATCCATTCTGATATTCAAATGTTTCCTTACAGTCTCTTTTTCTCATCTCCAAGTGTTTTCTGGTCTAGGACCTTTTCTTTCACTATTTCACTGTTTCTTCACCTAAACACATTTATGCCTATCTTCCTACCGCCTGGAAGTTCTTTTTTTTTTCTCAAATCTTACTGCTTGTAAAGCCAAGGACTTTGTCCCCCAAGAAATGGGGTGGAGAGTGAGCTGAGTATCAGAAAAAACTGTCTAGCTCAACAGAGAGGGAGCTTTATGATGGTATTTCTGGTTTCCATACCAGCACTATTTTTTCTTCCATTCCCAATTCTATTCCATTAATAACAAACTTAGTTCTGTAAATTAAATGCCAGCTCCCACCACAGCTCTAAGAAAAGAGACCATCCATGTAATTTTCACAGTTAGTTTCCCCTTCTGCTGTCTCCCAAGCCCCCTGAGAGAACAGATCTCTCCACCCCACCTCTGTTTACACGAGCACCTACCTTCTTTCACAGTCTGGTTGCCCTATGCTTGGGATAAGAAATGACACTAAACAATCCAACATGGCAATTTGCAAAGAAGCCAAGAGTGCTCACCATGAAGTGTTGTGACCAGCCTGTGCGTGAGCCCCGCTTCTGGTCCTCTCCTGTGCCTCTTTGTTCTCCCCAGTGCAGGCTGCTACCTTTCTGCCTGCTCTTTACGAAATAGTAAGAAGGCTAATTTTAGGGTGCTTCATCATCCTGCCATGCAAAGACACAGTGTCATGTCAGAATCAGCAGCATGTGGCACCACTTGGAGCTGCTATTTTATAAGCTGAGGTTCAGCGTGTTCTCAAATTGGTCTCCGCGGGGCAGAACCGGCTCAATTCTTGGTCTTCTATTCCTGTAGGCTTGCACCTTAAAAATCAAACGTCAGTGTTTTGGCCTGATCAAAAGCCCAGCTTAATGACATGGGAACGGGTGTTTCAGCATCCAACACTTAAGCCAAAAACCCCCAAAAGGTCACATGGGAATTTCCTGGTGTTCAGTTAGCACCTGTCCTGCTGATCTATTTGTAACAGAAAAACTCATGTAATTGTGCAAAACCACTGCCATAGGAAAAGAACGTGCCACGTGCAGGAAGGGGCTGCGCTCCCGGCCCACCGTGTGGGATGCTCAAAAGTTCTCAGCATCTTCAGCCCCAACCTGAAGGTGCCTGGGCACTTGTGTGGCTTCTGCCGTACTGCCGGGACGTGGGTAGTCACTCTGAGCACCAGCTGCAATTTGTGTGGCCTCGTGGGGATATTGGATACGCACGGGAGTTTGTGAGCACAAGAGCTTCATACCTAATGCAAAGGTCAGCTTGTTTCCTTCATTGTAGTCTCCCTGTCCAGCATTCATCCTTGTTCTTCGCTGCTTTTCCATTTTCTTTACATCTGTCATCCTATGCTTAGCATTGGTTTGGCTATTTCAGCTATATTTTGTGGCCTGAGAGGATGAGGGGAATGGAATGTTGCAGGTTTTTGTTTTGCTTATCTTACTTGAAGGTATGACTCCCCAGCTTATCCTCAAACAGCTCCCTTAATTAGATGCCCAGAGTTTGACACAGAACTTGCAATATTGTCGATTTAGTATTTCTATAGTGATTTACCTTCACAAACCGGTCAAAAACTGTTCATTTTTGTTCATATTATCACCATCAGTTAATAAATCATTGCTCTTACTGCTAAGCACATTTGCGTTCGAGCTAACCAGAATCATTCCTGTGAGCAGGGTGGGCAGAGAGCAAACTAAAACCTGCTCAGCTGAAATGCAGCAGAGCACATAAACCACGGGCTCTGTGTCTATGTGTGAGTTATGGGCTTTCATTAATCCACTAACATCCAAACATTGATACTGTGAAGAATACAAGGATAAAATGTAAAACTGAAAGGGCATAAAAGGGTCTGACCGTACCTTGTTTGTAAGGCTATTTGCATTCTAATGCCGTTCCTTTGTCTTAATCAAGAATATTCTACACAAAGGCTTCACACAAAGGTCAGTAATTTCTCACAGTGAAACGCTGACATCTCTAATTTCATGTTATCAGCTGTTCTGGACACCCATTTCTCTTTTCCGTAGTCTGTGACACATTGGGGTATAAAACAAAAGAGACTGAAGCGAGGAATTAATGTTTATAAAGTATGTACTGACTGTTGGCGGGAGCAAAGGGAGGCAGAGAGCAGAGTCCATCTCTGTCAGTAGCTACACACGAACTTTTATTCCCTAACACAGTAGCCTTCAAAAACATGAATATTAACCGAAAGATGTCTTCCGCTGAGAAAGCATAAAGTATGTGTTAGCAAGCAGGACATATGAATTTTTTTTTCATTTTGGTATTATTTGAATGGGTGATTAACAAGGGTATAATTTAAAAACACAACTGTGCTGACAGCGATCCCCGGGCAGTAGCCAAGCATTGCTATTTTAATAATGGCAGGGCAACTGAAAATAGTTTCCTGCTTGTTACAACCATCAATAAGACCACCCTGCAATTGTAATAGGAAACCCTCTGTGCCAAGGCACTTAGAAGGAATAAATCCCTTCCCTGAAGTCAACCAGATTGACATTTCTTGTTTTCACTGGATTTTGTGTCATTGCAAACTAGGGGAGTTTTTTGCAAGTAGAAGAATGGATACTGGGAATTTTGAGGTGCAAGCATGCTCACCCACGGTCCTTTTGACCACTGCAACTACAGAACCACATTTTGGCAGCTCTGATGCCAGTGGAGGCAGAATTGGTTGGAAGGAGCGGCCGGGAGTGATGTGGCACCAGGGCAGGCTCTCCCTTCCCCCCGCTGCCTCTCTATCTTCACCCCATGAAGGAAGGGGCTTCCTCAAGGCACTGAGACAGGCAGGATACGGCTTCTCTGGCCCAGAGAAAAATCATTTGCTAAGATAGGTAGTAAGTGGAATAAAAATATGGCTTATATTTTATTTGAAGACACATTTGGATTATTTAACTGATAGTAATCTGTCTTTAGGTCTAAAATAATTATTTTAAAAAAATAGTTATGTCTCTTACACAAGGAAGTTGAGATTTGTGCAACGTGGTGTATTTTTTGTGTTTTATGTATTTCTTATTTAATTCATTAGGCCATTTATACGAAAATACTTTTCTATGTAAAAATTGTATTGGGCATATAATGTTCTCTTCAAGTACATGGACATATCCCCACATGCTGGTCAGAGGACACATTGCACAACGAATGACAAGATTTAGAATCTGCTTCATGGTGTAGTTATTCGCAGTTTCTACTCCGGTGGTCTCACAGATAAAGGGAAAAGGAAGTTTAGAAGAAAACGAATGAAACGTTTTGCTCCATTCGCTGTGTGTACCAGCTGCTGCTAACCTCCCATTCCTATGTGTGGAATGGAAAAGGCAGATCACTTGCATCTCTTCTTTAAATAAGAAACCTGCATATGTGCTACCCTGAGGAAGGGCGCATCCTTTAGCCTTTGTCAGCCACGCAGCTGTCTCGTTTTTTCTATGTATGAAGTCAGTATTTCTGGCTTGGATATTTACCTGGAAATTCACAACCACAAATCCTGAGAAGTCCTGTAGAATCTCACATTTTTAGGTACA
>JAHREE010000128.1:539818-553913 GCA_033628505.1 Tringa tobata
GGGGCCGCCGGGGGAGCAGCCCGCCGCCGGGGCGCTCGGGGAGCGGGGTGAGGTTCCAGAGCCCGCCCCGGCCTGCGGGAAACGTCCAGACCCTTCCCGCAGCACCGTTACTCGCTCCCCGCCGCCGGGAAGCGGGCGGGGTGGTTTCCCTCGCCGTCTGTGCCCGCTGTCGGCATTGGGCTGCTTTTGACGTCACGCGTGGTAATATCTAGCAGTGGCAACGTTGAGTTGGCTTTCGTGACTACCTGCAGGGATAAGGTACTGCCCTGGTTTCAGATCAAAGTACAAAACTTCTTTGGCTACTGGCTCTTAAAAACCAGAACAACCCACCCGCCGTCTGTGGAGCTACGTTTCTGTTTCAACAGAAGGGAGAACTTCTCTTCTTTCTGCCCTGATGGAGATAAGTCTTGGCTAGGGAAGTCCTGAAGCACTATAATCATACATCTTCTCTAACTTCTTGTGTTGCAGGTCGAAGCTTGCGTTGCAGTCACTGCTACGGATCTGTGAAATTTGCTGTTGCATAGCTATGTCTTAACGGAAGACGCCTTCGTTCTGATGTCCCCTTCGGAACGTGGTAGGGTATAGCTAGTGATAGCTAGTGAAATATTTGATCATGTCTCAGCTCCTGAGATAGGTAAACAGAATGCAATATATTTTAAGCTGTTTGGATGTTTTGGGGTGGGGTTTTTTTTTTGGTGGTGTTTTTTGTTTGTTTTTTTTTTTTTTAAATGAGATCACAAAAATAAGCATCTTGTTTACTGCATTTTGACTTTTACAGAGAAAAAGTAGTTCATCCTGTTGTGCTGGCAAGAATTCTGCCCTTTGGTTTACGTGACGCTTAGGTGCTAACTGATGCCTTGCTTCTCTGAGCAGTTTTATAGTTAGGTGGTTTGTACGTGTTACGACCTGGTATAACGTAAGACCGAATGTCTTTGTAGTGCATTGTATTCCACATTCCATTATTACACTGTATTGCATTGATTTTTAAATTGGTCTGAAAATACGAGGAAACGTGCAGTCATGGAAGTGTAGTGTAAGTAATAGTAAAAACATTGTCATAATTTCTTCATCATCTGCAATACTGAAAATGAAAGCGAGGTGTAGCTCTGTTTCTTTTCCAAAAGGGTGCAGAGTCTGTCAGCACAAATACTGGTAGTTGCAGTTTAGGTATTAGGGGTGGGGGTTTGTGTGGGGCACTTGTATATGTGGCCCTCTGTTAATGCAGAGTAACCAGGATACTGTAGCCTGTGTTGATTGCAGTGCAAGATTGGGGACGTGAGTTTCAGCTATTTATCTTTTAAATTGTAAGTTCAGTTGACTCATAGTTGTTTAAATGTAATGATTGACACATCATATTATTCTTTGCGTTGCATAACTGGATTGATCAGAGCTGACCAATTTTTTCCCAAGCTATGAGTCAAGTGTTGTTTTGGGGGTCGTATACAGTGCTATCTGGAGTCAAGCAGCTTCTTCTCTAAAGAAACTAGCCTCTACTGTCTCCTTAAAAGATGTTTGAGGTCATATCCACTGGCTAGAATTGGTTGTGACTGCCATTTGTATAGTTCCGGATCAGGGATTAAAGAAGTTTTACAAAGAATAGTATTTTAAATTTTTGAATCTAAGTTTTATAAAACTGAGGACCTGCCCATCTTAAAAGTTGTATCTGACAGGGGAAGGAAAGCATTTTACTGCAGAGTTAATGTAAATACTGTCCAAGAAATTAAATCACGCACTTAAAAATTGTTCAATGTTTCAGTATATTGGTATATAGAAAGTGAACTTGTGGATTACATGCTATATAACATAAACGTTAATAACATCAACATTAGGGACAATACTGAAAAGCTGTACATTTTCCTTTTTTTGAACAGCTACGCAGAAGGGATATTCTAGAAAAGTGAAGTTGGAAGACCTCTGTGATCAAGAGAAGCATAAACATGTTGTGCTGGGGAAATGCATCTTTTGGACAGCTTGGATTGGGTGGAATTGATGAAGAGATTGTTTTAGAACCCAGAAAAAGTGACTTTTTCTTAAATAAAAGGGTCAGAGATGTAGGATGTGGACTGAGACACACTGTTTTTGTCCTGGACGATGGGACAGTTTATACATGTGGATGCAATGATCTAGGACAACTAGGGCATGAAAAAGCCAGGAAAAGACCCGGTAAGTTTAGATGTAATGAATTGAAGACTGTACGTGTGGCTGTGCGTGTATTTTTTGTTTCATTATGCTACATTAAACCCAAGACTGCCAGTGCCTGTGCATGTGCTGAATTGCATGCATGGTAATTCTTCAAAGAATGGACATATTTTTAACTTGAAAAGCATTCCTTTGCTTGGATCACATCTTGTGACAGTTGGAAATAACCAACTGTGAAATATGTCTGTCCCTCTGTATTTTTGCCTGCCATGCAGCTGGACAGTGCCATTATTTTTTATTTCCAGCATGGAATTGGTTTACCTAAAGTCGTGAGAGACTCGGTGGCTGGTTTTAATCTGCAGGGGAGGTGACCTGCTGCAGTACATGGATCAGCATTGTACTATGGGTATGGGTTTGGCCACTGGAATATGGTAGAAATGAGTATTTGGCATACCGTAGTTGAGAAACGTGCTGTGTTTTTTTAATCACTTAACACGTGATGTGTTGCAGGTCTGATTAAAGCAATGTGCTTGATTGGTTTGGGTTTTTTTTTTAAGAACTAAAAATAAAACTTTTGATAAAAGGCTCTTCAGCATATGCGGTGCTCCAGGAAGAGGATTTGGAAAAGCCTAAAGGACGCGATGTAAAATTTCTTTGGGTTTTTTTCTTCCTATCTATATTATATGTGTGTTTCTGGTTTTTGCGAGAGCAGTTCTGTAGCAGAAGTGGGTAAACATCTTGCAGGGACTGCAGAGGAGTGTGCACATGGGCTCCCTTCAGAGCTGTGCATGTGAGTCATATCTGCGTGCCACTGAGATATGGAACGGTGCTTCTGACACTACTTATAGCATACCGTAAGCAAACTGAAAAGGCTTAGTAAGAATTTATTCTAATCACTGCTATAGCAATTTTACAAGTTACTTGGCATGATAATTGGTAGAAATATTCCAAATGGCAATAAGGCATTATGCAGTATTTTAGTAGTTCTCCTTTATTCAGAGTTTCGGATTTGGTGCCAAGTAAAGATTTTTTTGTGTAGTTGATATGTAACTTTTTAGAACTAATTTGGACTTCTATTGGGAAACAGTAAATGGATATTAAAACTGATAAACTTTAATCCTGTGCAAACACCTGCTTCATGAACATGAATAGAAACTCAACTGGTCAAACTTACTCCAAATACTCGTAACCCGCTTTGAAATTGATGATGAATTTTCTTTTAAATCTAAAGTTGCAACAAAAATATCTGACTTTTTTTTTTTTTAAAACAGCCTTATGTGAGCTTTCACATGTAATGCAGAAACACCTATTATAATTTTTTTTTTTTTTTTAACATGCTCAGACACAGCAGTCATGAGGATTGTAATGTCCTCCTCCCGAATTTTTCTTTCATCTAGAGGTTCTGGACAATACTGTTGAATGTTCTAATGTGAAATTGGTTTTACTTTACTTGTGCAGTCTAAGGAGGTTCAGTACCCATACAAATGGGTGTATGCTGTCTTTTGAACGTATTTCTGCTACCTGAAGATAATTTTGTCGCTGACTGCAAGTCTTTGCCACCTCCGTGTCGCCAGTGGCGCTATTTAGCTGTGCCTTCCCTCTTTCCTCCCTACAGAGTTCTGCCTGCCATAGGGATTGTGTGAGTGTTCCTTAATCCATATTAGGGGAAGTCAGCCTGGCAAGTTTAGCAGCTGGTGAAGATAGTCTGAGCTAATCTGCACGCTGTTGCCTGAGCTGGAGAGCGCTTACATGACCTCTTCCACTGGCAGAGCTGTGGAGGCTGTGATGGGCCTGAATTGGGGTGATAACCTCTTTAATCAGACCGACTGTTTAAAAAAAATGAATTTTCATCTGCTGCCTGTGTTGCTTTATTTTGGAAACTGAGTGCCTGTCGTGTTGCAGATACTAGTAGCTACTGTTTTGAAGTTGACTTAGGCTATGCTAGACTGTGTTTACAGTGCATGTGACATTGATGATACACAGGCTTTTTCAGGGGTGTGCTGTTCTTAGGCAGAAATAGAATTTATGTGTTTGAAAACTGGGCATAAAATGTCCGAGCATGTTCTCTTAGTTAAGGGGATTCTTGAAAATTCCAGCCTTAATGACAAGCCCTGATGATATTTCTCCACTTTACTGTTGCTGAATGAAAATGTTAGACTTCTGATCACAAATCGTAAGCATGAAAACAAACTTTTGAGTTTTTCCAAATTAAAGGTATTGATGCAGGCTACCGGAAAAAAAATCACAGATATTTTAGTGCTTGCTTTTCAGAGGCGTGCCCTGTATATCTAGAAAAATTAGTCTTTAGGATCTGTTTCTACAGTATTTTGCATTATAAAGAGGACATTGTGTAGCTCATTGCAAAATCAGTAGCTTTAGTCTTTAATTTGGCCTGCCTTGTTTTGCAGGCTTTTTTGTTAATAATGAATAGGTGAATTTAATTTGCTGTGGTGGAATGTTTTCCTCTTACATAATGTCTACACGTGTACTCATTTGACAGTAATCTATTTGACCTTAATGTTAATTGGGTTTCTGCACTCATTTTCATATGGCAAGATTAGAAGGAACCATTACAGTCAAGCTGCAGTTTTTGTGCGCTTCTGTATATTGCTCCAGATACAGTTGTTGTTTGGTTACTTTGGGGTGTCAAATTTAACTTCCTTCTCCTAGAACAGCATGCTTATAATTTTAAATTCTTCTCCTAGAATAGAATGCTTATCATTTCAAATAAAGGATGTTTTAGCAGACTTCTGAACTTACGTCTGTGTCATTTCAATTGATGTCTTAGTACTAAGCATAATTGTCTTGAACATCTCTAGCTTGTTAGTAGCTTTTTTTTAAAAAAAAACCCTAACTTTTCTTTTTTGTTTGTTTGTTTTTTTAGAGCACGTTGGTGCACTGGATGCCCAAAATATTGTAGCTGTGTCATGTGGAGAAGCTCACACTCTTGCATTAAATGACAAAGGTCAGGTGTACGCTTGGGGTCTGGCTACCGATGGACAGCTTGGCTTGCCAGGAACAGAGGAATGCATCAGAGTGCCCAGGTTAAAAATAATTAGTAGTAATTATTTATTATTTTGGAAAAAAAAAGTGTGCTTGTATCACATTAGTTAACCTATTCTGCTATTGTAATTAAAAACAGGCATTAGAAAGTGTACTTTAGCTATGGCACTTGCATACTGTAGGCAGTTTCCTTTCTCAAAAAGTCAGATTAGTGAGAAGTGTGTTACGAGTTTGCTTGGTCTGATTTGTTGGGGTTTTGTTCCCTCTTTTTTTTTCTTTCTTCTTTTTTCTTTTTTTAAAGTCATCTGCTAAGAATGAGAGTTATGATGGAAAAGTAGGATGGGTATTTTAAGAATGTAGATGGAGGATTGGTAACTGCCATGTAAGAGAAGTTAAAGAGAAGTAGAATGTTGAACTCTCAAACCCAGTTGTGGGAGTACATTTGAAGAAGATACATTTGAGATCTGATCTTCATACTTCAGTTTTCACCCCGAAGCTTTTTAGCTGTGCTCTGATAATATGCCTTCTAGTTATAAAAATGAATGCTAGCCAGATTCACTTGCTTGTTTTCAGAAGCATTGCAGCTAGCTGAAGTCCACATCTCTACTGGGATGAATAGGTTCACTGAAATCAGTGGAACTGTCTGTAGCAGTAAGTTTGTATGTTTGCAGGCTGGAGGTTTTCTAATTTTGTTTTTTACACAGGAAAAATACATATGGAAGTAATAATTCCTTGGAACATTAGTAATTTATAAGTTTATCACAGCTGTGACATGTATAAATATGAAAGATAGAAATAACTATTAAAAAGGTTTTTTTTATTTTAAATTATCAAATTTAAAAGCCTTTTAGAAACTCCTGGGTTTTTCTCATAAAAAATTGAAGGCATACTAGATTTAATGCAAAACTGTATGTATTTGCAACTTCTTTATAACATTGCGCAATACTTAATAGCTCTGCAAACTCATGTTTTGAGTGAAGTTAAGATTGGTAGAGATGACAAATTGAGTGTTTAGGCTTTAGCAGAAAGTAATTCAGGCTTTATGTCTAATAGTGATATGAAGAAGATTGTAAAACCTATTTTCTTTTGGAAACTAGGAAGTAAGAATAATTTTCTTCTTGCATCCAGCATTTATTTCCTCCATTCAGCTGTGTGACATCTCCTTCCTAGCACATGAACCTCCTTAATACTTTGTTATGGTCTTTTACTGACTCTTAAAATTTGAAAATAAGACAGAAACCTTCCTTGGAAGTGTTTAGGGAAAAAAAGCAGCTTTGACTTAAAACTTTACTAAATAGCTTCTAATTAAAGTTAGGATATTTAAATTAGTTTCATATATACTTCAGTAAAAAGGCTTTACTTTTTGTATATTACCCTTTGGCATGATTTTATGTTTATTTCATACCATGACCTAGTAGCTTAATCCTTTTTCTGTTTTCTTACCCCAATAGAAACATTAAAAGCTTGTCAGAGATCCAAATTGTTCAAGTTGCTTGTGGTTATTATCACTCGCTAGCACTCTCAAAAGGTAAGCCAAATTCTTCTGAAGTTTTGGGCAATTTCTTACCAGGTAATTCTAAAGGTTTCAACATTTATTATGTCTTTTTTAAAAAGGAAATGTTTGTGGTTTTTTTTTTAAACATGCTACCAGTTAGCACAGATGCGATTTCATGTTGATATGAGAAGCTTGAATGTAAGAAATAAATGTACAAATAAATACTGTGTTTTCCTGCTTTTTTGCTTTTTATCTTGCTTTCATGTAGCTTCCTTTTTAAATTTTTTTTTTTCTTTCTCCTTTTTTGGTCCCCTTTCTCTTTCATCGTGCTAACATGTCTCTTTGTCACTCGACTGTTTTATCCTATAACTTCAAATTACCAAGGCTAGCAGGCAAGGACTTCCTTGCCTCTGTTCTTTTGTTCTATAGCTAAAATGTAATGTCACATACATACCATACATACACATAACCCACCTTTTGAAAGGTTTAAACATCTGTCTTCAAAACTTTGCTGGGGCTAGTTTGTATAGCTATCCAGAAATGGATATGAATTTAAATTTGTGGCGTGTTTTGTTTCATTCTGACAAAGGAGAATCGTGGCCAAGACTTCCATTTGGAACAAGTGGCTGCTGGACAGGGTTAATGGAAACTTAGGAACTCAAAATTCCAGAAAAAGTGTAAAGTTTGACAGAGCTTCTTAACAATGTCTGGGTAAAATATGAACTAAATAAGCTGTGGGGAGGAAGGCGTTAATTGTATGCTGATGATTTTGTTCTTTTCCCTTAAATTTAATAATTTATACTGACTATATGTGCCTTAATTCTGTATGTGACACTTCATGGGCTCATACTGAGTGTTTTCCCAAGCATCTCTACCATTATAACCTAGTGAGATTCCTTTGTTTTCAGGACAGAGATTACAAATAACCTTTTGCCTGCGTTAAGTTCAGCAGTAAAATGTGGGGAGTATCAGAATTGTGCTGTTCAGCATTCTGTTGGTCAAAGGTGCAAGAATGTAGTAGGAGTTTGTAATTTAAAATTCACTTAGTGTTTTAAATAGTTACAAGTTTCAAGTACAGTGTCACTATCCTGTTGTCAGTTCATGGATTCACAGCTCTGTGTTTCTGTTCTTCAGATGGGTTGTAGGATGTCTTTTTGTTGTTTTGGTTTGTGGGGTTTTTTTCTGTTTGTGGGAGGACCTGCAGAAATGCTTGCAATATAGCAAGGTTATGGCCTTAAAAATAGACCCACACAGGGAGGAAAATGGGATGACCTTACTTGAATTGGGCATTTTGGGAGGAGGCTTTGTGATATTTTTATTTATCTATATATGGGATATTGTTCATGTGGTTATAAATGATTGGCACGGGATTTCTTTGGTGTTAGGAAGATTGTTCTGTTTAAAAGAGGTGGTTTGGGGTTCTGGGTTTTTTTTGTTGTTTTTTTTTTTTTTTTAAATCTGTTTGGTTTTGGTTTGTGGTTTTGGTGATTGTTGTTCAAATAAATAAACAAAATCTAGAGACCTGTAGGGTGGATTTCACTGTTTTCCATGTTGATAAAATCGTTGTTGGAAAGATGGAGGGAGTAGAGACATAGGAAACATTATTGTTTGAAACCTATCACATCAGCAGAAGCAAAATATTTTTGTGATTACACGTTGATCTTTAGGATGGTAAATATGTTGGCAAAATGGTGGTTGTTCAGTAGAACGTTTTCTTTTGGAGGCAATCTTAGCATAAATAGCTCTCTGATTTGTGATTCTTCAAAATGTTGTGCTTTTTTTCTTCATGAGGCATCAATATAAACTTTGTGCCTCATTCATTGTATAATTAATACAGTATTTTAAAATATAAAATATATAACACTTAAATTGTATGTGAAAAGTAAGTATGTTGCCGTTTACAAATTTAAATGAGGCTTGTGATCGGGAATTGGAAATTTTTTGCATGTCCAGTATGTAACTTCAACAAGATCTCTGCATAAAAATATATGCAGTAGTGGAACTCCTGATGGAACAGCGTCTTGCTTAGTAATAACCAATCTCAACTTATCTAACACNATAGGAAACATTATTGTTTGAAACCTATCACATCAGCAGAAGCAAAATATTTTTGTGATTACATGTTGATCTTTAGGATGGTAAATATGTTGGCAAAATGGTGGTTGTTCAGTAGAACGTTTTCTTTTGGAGGCAATCTTAGCATAAATAGCTCTCTGATTTGTGATTCTTCAAAATGTGCTTTTTTTCTTCATGAGGCATCAATATAAACTTTGTGCCTCATTCATTGTATAATTAATACAATATTTTAAAATATAAAATATATATCACTTAAATTGTATGTGAAAAGTAAGTATGTTGCCGTTTACAAGTTTAAATGAGGCTTGTGATCGGGAATTGGAAATTTTTTGCATGTCCAGTATGCAACTTCAACAAGATCTCTGCATAAAAATATATGCAGTAGTGGAACTCCTGATGGAACAGTGTCTTGCTCAGTAATAACCAATCTCAACTTATCTAACACTGTTGAAACAGGAATGTTAAGAGCAGTTTTGAGAGTTTTGAATGTGATTTAAATACTTTCAGTATTGTGATTAAATATTGGAGTTGAATGTCTGCAAATCCCATGAGAATGCTTAGCTTCAAAAGTCGTTAATTTGTATGCATTTTCAAACTCAAAAATACTTGAAGAGTAACCGTCTAACTTCTAGCTTTTCTTACAGTAAATCAACTTTATATAATGAAAATATATTGATTGTATTTCTTCTTGCTTTTTTTTTCCTTTAAACAGGAAGTGAAGTGTTTTCCTGGGGGCAAAATAAATATGGCCAGCTGGGCTTAGGTTATGAGTACAAAAAACAAAACTCCCCACATGTGATTAAATCTCTGCTGGGAATCCCTTTTGCACAGATTGCAGCAGGAGGAGCTCATAGTTTTGTACTAACTCTTTCTGGAGCCATTTTTGGATGGGGACGCAACAAATTTGGGCAGCTGGGTCTTAATGATGACAATGGTAAGTAAACATTATTTCAGTAAAATTTCATGCTGAAGGTCTTGGTTTGTGAGTCTAGAGAGAGCAGAATTACTAGGAACAGACAGAACAAACCTTTGTTGAATATTGTTGGAGAGTGCTGATGTCACGTGAGATTGCAAAAGGGAGTTTCCTCAGCTGTTTTGTAGAGAAAATTCTGACAGTGTTATGTTGAAATTCTAGCCTGCTTGACTTGTTTTCTTTCCCTGTTCTAGATTTTTCTGACTTAATTCAATCCCATTCAGAAAGTTTAAGATACTGTGCAGTATTTACAATTTAACTGAATTTTACATAGATGAAATTGCTTGACAAAGCCAGTGATCTATCAAAACTATTTGGTTGTCCTTTGTAGACACATTTGAGGCATCTTCGTTGTTTTGATACCATGTGGGTATCTGCCTTTCTCAGGCCACTTCTGATAATCATTCACAATTTTCAACTAACCATTTCCAAAATTCTCTCTATTGGGGTGTTGATACTCATTAATGATTTTAAGCAAGTGGTTAAGTTAGTCAAAAAGTTGTTTCTTCATTAATTATGTTACATTAGGTTCACACTATCCACATTCAGGCCTCCAAGATGGGAGTATATGCTATCAGGTCCTTGTAATACATACTTTAGTATAGAATAATTTATAGCTAGTTGCATGAATTCAAGTTTTCTCACTTGTTTGTTGTTCTCATGACCATTTAAAATAAGAAAAATGTGTTTTAGTTAAAATGCGTATCTGAATTAATGCCTTAAATCTGGTCACATTTGTGTAATAAGAAAATTGCACGTACTTCTCAAAAATCAGAATTTCCATGGGAGACTTCAGTTGCTTCCACATATTCTTTGGAATATGTATGACCCCAGTTTCTTATATAGCATCACTTCTTAGTAAAATCCCTTTTTTACGTCTTGACAGGGCTTTTTCCAGGCCTCTTAGCATACCTGACAAATTCTAAGACATTAGCATTACATTTTAAAAAACTTGCCTTTGTGCAAGTTGTGCAACTGGATGACAAAGCTGATTTGTTCTGGTGATGGAGGGAAGTTAGTTGTGCTTCCTAGTTAGTCAGTGTTCCATTCTATTATACCTTTAGTAATACTGAACTGTCACCAACTGATACAAATTTATCGAAACACTTTGAAAACATAGACCACATAAAAATCTCAAAAGAGCTGTCGTTTGTTTTCTTTTCTAATGGCCAATGGCAGGTCTAACGTACTGTTCCATATTTCACGATTTTTGTACTAACATATATCCTATGCTAGTGAAAATGAGAATATTTGCTACAAAGTATTTCAGTATAGTAGTCTCTGTTTTTTCTCTAAGAACACTTCAATCTTAAAGATACATAAACCTAGTCACAGTGATTGCATTTTGCTAACAAATGTAAAGTGCTTGTTTGGCTGGAACTGGATTAGAGTAATTGAGCAAAACTATATACTTTCTGATTTTTCATTTTCAAAATAAGCCATCTACCACTGTATTAAACCTTTCAGACAGATACGTTCCTACGCTGCTAAAGTCGCTGAGAACTCAGAAGGTTGTTCATATATGTTGTGGAGAAGATCATACTGCTGCCCTTACGAAGGTACAATATTTAAAGATATGTTTATGCTTAAACTTCTTAATCATAGAATCATCTAGGTTGGAAAAGACCCTTGGGATCATCAAGTTCAACCGTCTGCCCTACTCCACAAAGTTCTCCCCTACACCATATCCTCCAACACCACATCTAAACGACTCTTAAACTCATCCAAGGGTGGTGACTCAACCACCTCCCTGGGCAGCCTATTCCAGTGTTTGACCAATCTTTCTGTGAAGAATTTCTTCCTAATGTCCAGTCTAAACCTACCCTGATGCTTTCAGGAGAAGATGCTACCTGAATAGCAAGTAATAAACAAAATTCTGCATAAAATGTCTTCAAAGTTTATTGGATGAAGTTGAGGAAACACTGTAAGAATAGTTAAATATTAAAAAAAAAACAACCTCATGAAATACAAGAAATCTTTCAGTAGTTTTAATTTTTTGTCAGATTTGGTGAAATCAAGCATACAAAATATAGTGGTTTTGATATGATGGTGCATGTTGCATTATTAAAATTATGCAGATACTGAAATTTACATTAGTGTATCCTAAAGAGATTAGAGACTGTAATGCCTCCAGCACTGCTGTTATCACTGATCAGACAGAGTTAATTTTGGATTTAAATTAAATGCTGGGGGGGATTTGTGTGTGTGATTGTTTAAAGTTTTCTTAGTAAATTGGTATTGTGGTGAGTTGACCCTGGCTGGATACCAGGTGTCACCAAAGCTGCTCTGTTGCTCCCCTGCTCAGCTGAACGGGGGAGAGACAATATAATGAAAGACTTGTGGGTTGAGATCAGAACAGGGAGATCACTCACCACTTACCATCACGGGCAAAACAGGCTCAACTTGGGGAAATTAGTGTAACTTACTACCAATCAAATCAGCGTAGGGTAATGAGAAATAAACCCAAATCTTAAAAACACCTTCTCCCCACCCCTTCTTTCCTTCCAGGCTCAACTTCACTCCCGATTTCTCTATCTGATTCCCTCAAGCATCGCAGGGGGACAGGGAATGGGGGTTGTGGTCAGTTCATCACACATTGTCTCTGTCACTCCTTCTTCCTCAGTGGGAGGACTCCTCACACTCTTCCCCTGCTCCAGTGCAGCGTCTCTCCCATGGGAGACAGTTCTGAATGAACTTCTCCAATGTAGGCCCTTTCCATGGGCTGGAGTTCTTCATAAATTGCTCCAGTGTGGGCCCTTTCATGGGATGTAGTCCTTCAGGAACAGACTGCTCCAGCGTGGGGTCCCTGATGGGGTCACAAGTCCTGCCAGCAAACCTGCTCCACTGCAGGCTCTCCACTGAGTCACAGATCCTGCCAGGAGTCTGCTCCAGTGCTGTCTTTGCCCAGGGTCACAACCTCCTTTGGGCATCCACCTGCTCTGGTATGGGGTCCTCCATAGGCTGCAGGTGGATACCTGTTCTGCTGTGGTCTCTCCATGGGCTGCAGGGGCACAGTCTGCCTTACCATGGTCTTCACTGTGCACTGCTGGGGAGTTTCTCTCACACCTTCTCATTCCTCTCCTCCAGCGGCTGTTGCGCAGCAGCTATTTACATACTATTGGCAAACCAATAGAAGAAATGGAACGTTTACGTAATCCGCTAGTACGTATTGTAGTGTGAGGTTCTATGAAAACTTGGTCACTTATTTCAAGGCTGATTTGAAAAAAAAGCATGTATTCTGTGTCAGCGAGGCATGTTCTGCAGAGATATAGAATTGATTGAAACAGAGAGCTGAAATATGTCAAATTGCCTTATGCATAACTATTGGCTAAATGGGCTACTTGGAGTTTTATTTTTAAACTTCTAAACTTATTTGGAAACTCTTAGGAGCAGCATAGAATATGTAAGGCTAGTGCTCCCTCCTACACTCATTTTAGTGATGAATAGTGTATTTCAAGCATCAGGTGATGATAAGTACCTTTATTTTGTGGCAGATAAAACAATACGTACGTGTCTTATTTTAAATGATTGACGACTCTTCTTTTCTTTCTGTGTTTTGGTAGTTGGATTAGACTTCAACATTTAGGTATAAATCAGTATGTATTAGCATTTTGACATTTCCTGTCTGAATCTGTTGAATTCAGAATATTATTGTAGAAGGCATTAGAATTTTTGAAGTAACTATTTCTAATGTTTCATTTCTGAAGACAAAAAATACCTATGTTTGTCTCCTTTTGGAAAACGTGGGAGTTTTTTTTAACATGTTAGTTTTAATTTTTGCACTGTAACAACTTGAAAGTTATCTTGAAGAATATGGTCTGCCTAAATGTGGTTTGTTGATTAGGCACGATTAATTTTTTCCAGAGAAAGGAAGAGGACTGTTCACAAACAATTGCTTCTTCTCCTAAAATATTCTCTTGCTTTGATTGAAAAAGATATGGCAACTTTGTAATCCTGCTGTGTTGTGCGAGGTTAGGGAAACAGAGAATATAAAGAAAACAGCGATCTGTAACTTGCTTTCTAAATGTTTTTCCCTTTTTAACATATAGAACTTAACTTCAAAATTGCTTTAAAGCTGATGGACTCGATTAAGATACTGAATTTACTGTATATGTTTTGACAAATGATTGATGTCACCCATTCGTATAGCTCCATTTTCCCTTGCGTGATGGGCCTTGCAGAAGGAGGGGTCTTGATTTACAGCTTTTGTAGACAGTACTGTGTAGACGTGCGAGCATTCTTCAAGTCCTTCTGAGATTCAGAAAAGCCTATCCCTGTTTGTTATCCTGATTCAGGGGATGAGGCTTTTGGTTTTTCTCAGTGGACGCTGCCATTTTAATGATGGTTTCCAGCAGAGGTCCAGTCTGATGCAGAGTAGAATTGAAAGAAACAGCTTTACAATTTCAAAG
>JAHREE010000128.1:556660-567166 GCA_033628505.1 Tringa tobata
CTATATATATATATATAAAAAATAACTATAAATAGCACCTAAGAAATTGGAAAAGTTTCCAGCACACAAGGAAATGCTGTTGCCCAAAGAACTGCATTCTAAGATGATAAAATCAGAAAAGCAACATAATTTTTTAAGAGATGGGCACACTTTTGTTATTTGTCTTAAAGAATATGTAAATGTAAACCTATATTTCTAGCAATTTGGTTGAGGTTGAGTGGACCTGTTCCCTTTGAATAGTTTAGATGAATTCAATACTGGTTCTTTCCAGGCTCATGATAGGAGAGAGGGCATCTAGAGTGAGAAGGATGGGAGGGGAGAGGAGATGCAGCCAATCTGCTGTAAAACTTCAAACTTCTGAATGTCTGGAGAGATGCTCTAAAAGTCAGACTGTGGCTATGCAAGGGTTCAAGGGAGAACCTGACAGCTCTGTTCCATGAACTTTGCCATGAAAATGAAATGCTGCCTATTGGAGTATGAATGGAGTATTGCCAGTGGCAGCGCTTTGCCAATAGGGAAGTGGAGTGTTTGATAGTACAGGACCTTTCACANTATATATAAAAAATAACTATAAATAGCACCTAAGAAATTGGAAAAGTTTCCAGCACACAAGGAAATGCTGTTGCCCAAAGAACTGCATTCTAAGATGATAAAATCAGAAAAGCAACATAATTTTTTAAGAGATGGGCACACTTTTGTTATTTGTCTTAAAGAATATGTAAATGTAAACCTATATTTCTAGCAATTTGGTTGAGGTTGAGTGGACCTGTTCCCTTTGAATAGTTTAGATGAATTCAATACTGGTTCTTTCCAGGCTCATGATAGGAGAGAGGGCATCTAGAGTGAGAAGGATGGGAGGGGAGAGGAGATGCAGCCAATCTGCTGTAAAACTTCAAACTTCTGAATGTCTGGAGAGATGCTCTAAAAGTCAGACTGTGGCTATGCAAGGGTTCAAGGGAGAACCTGACAGCTCTGTTCCATGAACTTTGCCATGAAAATGAAATGCTGCCTATTGGAGTATGAATGGAGTATTGCCAGTGGCAGCGCTTTGCCAATAGGGAAGTGGAGTGTTTGATAGTACAGGACCTTTCACATACTGTTCAACACAATTCTTAGGCTGGCCTGCACAAAGCATGTTATAATGCTTAGGGTTTTGATACTGAATTTTTTTTGCCCTAGGCAGCACACTACTGCGTTTGTTCCTTCATCTGGAAGAATTTATTCTTTTGGACTTGGAGGTAATGGGCAATTAGGTACAGGAACAACCAGTAACAGGAAAAGTCCCTTCACAGTAAAAGGAAACTGGATTCCTTATAGTACTCAATGCCCAAAACCCACAGGTAAGCAACATCTGGCATATTTAATTCCTGGCTTCCTGATCCTTTATAGTGTCTTACAAATCTTGAGATGTAAAGTAAATGTGGACTACAATCACTTCCTTCCATGCAGTTCGTTTGCACTGTTTTCTATTCCCTGAAGTGGGTTAGGTCCTTTGTTGGCCATAGAGCTAAAACTTCGAGCTCTAGTGTTTACCTCAGCTAAAGGTAGTCTTAACTAGTCTCTTGTAAAGAACTGCTTCAGTGAGGTTATGTAATAAAGGAACCTTTTTCTAATTGAGTGTTGATTGCAGTGCCTTAATAATTTCTCAGATTTGCATTTTCACAGTTGTCTGTTTTTTATTCCTATTGCAGACAGTGAGGAGTGTTATTGTGTAAAGAGAATTTTCTCTGGTGGGGACCAAAGTTTTGCACACTACTTTTATCCGCAGGTAACAGATTAAATATACTTTGGTTCCAAAGTCTATCTAAGTTACATTTTATTTTTTTCTGATGCATTTTAAACGATTTTCATATTGAAGGTGCTTCACTACATTTAAAGTTCATTAGAGCAGTGTGGAAGCACAAGTCAATTTAGCAGTTGGAGGCCTTGGATCCGGTTACAGAGTGTTAGCTGTCAGTAAGCTCTTGAGGCTTTTTGGCATAAGCCTTTTTTTGAGATGGATGAGTGCAGTTTTTTTCCTTTATGAAAGGAAAAGGTGATTGAATATTTGAGCTGTTTACCCCTGCCCAGCCCTCCTCAGTATCTCCTGACTGCAGCCTTGCTGTCTTCTGCTCTGTAGCCATTTTAGCATGCCACGATGATGAGGAAATAAATGGAGCTCTTTGCTAAAAATGATAGGTGGTGACAGAGTTTATGTGATAAGTTTTAAGACTAGCATAAAACTCTAAGTTTTAAAAGGACAAGAATTGATCTGTTTAAATTCTAGTACGGGAAAAAATAAAGTCTAGAAGGACTTTACAGTAGAAATGAGAGTATGATGGAAAGGAAATTAGGGGATGAATTTGGATGAAAAGACAAGATGAAGATATATGGCTGCATTCTTATAGGGCCTATTTCCAATACAGCCCAGCAGATATTAGAACATGGGGATTAATGAAGCATCCACAGTTGTGTATGTGGGGTGAAAACTAATTTGGACATGAAGGAAAACAGATTTTAGTGGGAAACATTTGTTATTACGAAAAACTGAGTACAGGTCAGGCTTGCAGCAACTCTTTGCTCTCACAGCCTGTTCTTGTTCTACATCATCAACAATTTTTCTAGGGATTTTTTTTGTCTTAATTCTGATTGAGTTGTGGTAACTATTGCTGTATTTGAGAGAAGCTTGTTTAACAGTTGTAGACGGGAAAAAGTACTGATAACATAGGCTCAAAATTTCTCGATTAAAACTCCTTTCTTAAAAACTTTCTCTTGTGCAATTTCCTAATTGCTGGATTAGATTCTGAGTGAATAATTGAGGTGAACTGGATCTGTATGAGTGCATTTATTATGGCTTACTCTGTACGGAAAGTATAAACAACAGATGAACTTTGATGCTGCAAAAGTATCCCATTTAGTACTCCTTAGTTTAGTAATTAGTATTGAATTCTTTCAAAGTTATGTGAGCACTGGACTCCTGGGACTTGTGTGTTCTTGGCAGTTAAAGGGGTCTCAGCCAAAATCTATTTGTTTTCTCAAGTTAGTTTTTGGGCAGCTCAGTTCCCTGAGTTGTTTCATTGTGGGTTTAAATGACACTTCTGCTGGGCACAAGGGGAACAGCAGGAGAGGTTCTCATCCTGATCCTGTAGGATGGAGTCAGAAGTACTGATTTTTGGCAACAGCTAGTCATTATTATACTGAGTCAGTTATATTGTCAGACTGCACCCTCAGGAGATACAAGCTTCCTTTTACTAGTTCAACATTATTTTTGGTGCTATTTGCCATCTTATTTTTAACCAGTGCTCCTACTCAAAACAGTGGTCTTGCTTCTGTTCCTCTTTACTATTAGAAATCTTACTGGAATTCATTCAGTATGAGCAGCACATCAAAATGCAGCTCATCTGATGATGCAGTAAAAGCATGATTCATTGTCAGAGGAGTCTGATGGAAGTGATGCTGTCCAAAAAATGGAATAGCTTTTTTGTGTATGCTCACAGCCTGGCAGTGACTAACAGGCTTGTAGTGACTAGGGAGAGGAGACGCTTGCTACTCTTGTGCAAAGCTTGTTTAGTGTTCACCTTCTAGAAAAGTACTTGTATGTTTAGGGAGTTTACCATGAAGTAATCTGTGGTGTGAATCAACACACTAATCTAGATGTTTTTAGTGTATGCTCTGCTTTCATAGTTAACACAGAACTGCTAGAATATGGTAAGTGTATCTTTGGGTTTATTTCACGCAGTAGTCTGTGTAGGCAAATTGTCAATGAAAGGATAGGTAAAGAGCTCAGCCACAGGACTGATTTTTTTGGAAATCAATTTCATCTGCCTGATTCTTTATGCTTTCTTTAAAATTTAGAACATGGTGCCACCAGATGATTTTAGGTGTCCTGACTTTTTGAAGCAGATCTGGACTGTGAACGAAAATTTTATTCAAAGATTGCTGACTTTCCCATCCGGAAGGCTTCCCGTAGAGATAGCCAAGTAAGTGATGTTGAGGAAAGAAGTTGTCTTTTATAATTTTATTTATGAACTGGGCAGTAATGGGGTTTTGTATGTACATAGAAAAGCTATTTTTAATTGCTGATTTATTACATGCAGAGCTTCTGCTGTGCTTTTATTGTCACGCTTGTCAAGTAGTTTAGATCCTGTAGCCTATGTCACCTCTCTCACAGTTTAGATGACTATACAAAATTAAAGTTAAGGATCTAGTTGTACTTTTAAAAATAACAGTAAGGAATGTAAAGGAATATGAGAACAACTCAAGATTATTGCTTCTACTTTATTAAAGGAAGATGCAAAGAAATTAAAAACAAATTCCAAGACTTGCTTTCATTTGTGGTGTTGTAAGCATCGAGTCTTGACTTGGAGGTTATATTTAGTGTTGTTTAGTCGTATTAAAGTCAGAGTACCATCCTTTGTACAGTGTAATTTATTAGGGATTAAATACAGGGTTTAATTGCAAATGCTAATTTGTAAAAATAAAATAAATGTATCTTATTTCATATGAATAATTTCAGTGAAATTGATGGAACATTCTCCTCAGCTGGGTGCCTGAATGGGAGCTTTTTGGCTTTGAGGTAAGCGGTCAGGCTTTTAAACAATTATTCCTGTGAACAGAATTAATGGTGGCTACCTTCCTGGTGTCTCTTGTTTCAACTCTAACACATTCCCAGGATTTCCTTGTCTTACTGTTGATGCCTGCATTTTAAATTTGTAGCTCTTTTACTGCCCTATGGTTTGTCAGCTGGCCCAAATGCAGTGTGTCTTCTGCCAGTCTTGGGAAGTGTGTGCCTCCTGGCTGCTACCATGTAAGCCAGAAAAACTCATTACTTCTCAGCCACAGGTTATACATAATTCAATGGGAATATATTACGTGGGTTGTTTTAGATCCTAGTGTTTTTACATTATTGTCTTGCAGTTAGAGAAGATTATTTTGTTCAGTTGCTTCAAAGGTCATATAAGAAATAGAAGTCTGATACTGTGATCTCTCACATTTTAATTCCTTAGTAGGCAAGGCTAAAAATTCAGGGTCAAAGAAATTTTTGAGTTGCCAAGAATACAGAATTCAGTCTTTTTCTCTGTATTTTTTTTTCTTGCTGCAGCAATGATGATCATTACAAAACCAGCACTAGATTCTCAGGGGTTGACATGAATGCTGCTAGACTACTATTTCACAAACTTATACAGCCTGACCACGCTCATATATCACAACAGGTTTGTGCTGCATGTTTTCCTTATGTTTGGACTTGTCTTTCTGTGTTATACCTAAACAGAAAAACTGTTGTTATACTTGGTCTGACCCTTTAAATAACTTTCTTTACCCAATAATATATCAACTGCAAATACGTAAAACTGTGTTGTGTTGTGCCAATTAGGCAACACATCAGCATATTGTATGTGTCTGTATTTTAATATTTAATATACTGGGTTTTTTCCTAAATGTGTAACAGTCTAATTTAAACTCTTGATGATTGTTTTCTAGGTTAATTTTATCTAGATGGGCATTTGTTTGAATTCACAATTACGTTAGAATAAACTGAATTTTATGATGTGCTGTAGGTGGCAGCTAGTTTGGAAAAGAACCTTATTCCCAAATTGACCAGCTCCTTACCAGACGTTGAAGCTTTGAGGCTGTATCTCACTCTACCAGAATGCCCACTGATGAGTGATGCAAACAATTTCACAACGTTAGCTATTCCTTTTGGAACAGCTATTCTGAACCTAGAAAGAGCTCCTCTGAAAGTTCTTGGTAAGAAATTGAATTCTCTACTGTTAAAACTAAGAATCTCCAGATTAAAATGTATAGAAATTCCATCAGTGAAGACCTGGTCTCGGCAACACCTACTGGCTATTTCCAGTTCTCTAGAATTCCCCACTAGGAAGATTAAGGGTTAGCATTGCTTGATGTATAGGAAAGCACCTATTCTGTCGCTTCTGGGTGAGTTTACTGGCCTTGGGTATGAATTCATCTGGTATTGTAATTTTTGGACTGATTTCATTTGGGAGGCATTAAACTGTGTAGTTCAGTGTATTTGATATGTGTCTTCCTGCTTTAAAGTGAAAATTATGTGGTCAGACAGCTAACAAGCTCTAAGCAATTTACAGAAGTGATGCAGAGCAGATGTTAAATGGTGTTTGTTTTGACTACAGCACCTGTTTTGTTTCTTCTGAGAGCTTCACGTTTTGTCTCTGATCCTAAGTTGTGGTCTGAAAATAGCTCTATTTTTTTAAGTCTGCTTCCTTATACCTTCTTATTATGACTCCTGTCACCTGAAATTCAGCTTAAAGTGTTGAAGTTTCAGGTTATTTCCTTTTTTAATTTGTATCTTTTTGAGAGGGTGCTTCCATCTTCCTTCATTATTTTTTGCCTTGTAACCCATCTCTTGTGTTTTTCAGTAGTTTTTGGTGAGAGTAAAGAGCTTGTCTGCTGTAAAGGAAAGCAAACTGATTGTTTCTTTGAACTGTGGTTATTTTTTTGTGTGTTGCTTCACTTTCCATTGCTGTCAGGACTGTTTGCTTAAGTCAGAGTTTCAGGATTTGAGCTATCTGGATTTATGTCAAAAACTACTTTGTGAGACTGTTGTGTGCTCTGGGTGAACAGCCTTTATTTAAAGAATTGGTGTGTAACAATAGAGCATTTGAAAAGAGGTTTTATTATTTATGTAAAGGGTAGCGTGGTGTTTAAAAGTCTGTACCACTCTTGCTGTGTTAAACTTTTTTTGAGAGTCTTTGGTAACTGACAAGTATGCTTTCTTGGAAAACTTATTTTTTAGTTAAAAGAATAGCATAACATAATGTTGTAGTAACAAGTACTAAGTTGGTGTGTTCATCATTTGTTGACAGAAAATTGGTGGTCTGTACTTGAACCTCCGTTATTCCTCAAGATAGTGGAACTCTACAAGGATGTCGTAGTCCACCTCTTGAAGTTGTGCAAGATTGGTGTTCCAGCTTCTGAAAGAAGAATACTTACCAATTTTCTACACACGGCTTTCAGAGTTCTGGAAATACTGCATAGAGTATGTTTACATTAATTTTAAGCAATTACTTATCTGTTTGTTTTTGTCAGCATCTGTGTACTCTAGAGTTGTTAAAAGAAGTTAGTTATTAAAGTGTTTTAAATACTTAGACTTGCACATACAGAGATACCTGTAGTTGTTCCTTCTGGACCAACAAACCATTGAAATTCTGGGTTCCAGTCTGACATGGTGATGGAATTACTCATTTTCTTGGGAACATACACTGACCCAGTCAATTGCATCTTTGAGGGTACGTTGGAAAGAATTGCCTCTTAAGCTTGAAATGATGGCAAGTACGATCACAAATGGAAGAGAAGAGCAAGCTATATTTTGAACAGGAAGGATCGGCACAGTTTAACCAAGACAAACATTTATTTTCTGATTTGTTTATTCCATTTGTTACTATTTTAGCATAATTCACGGAAACTATTGAATTTATGAACTTTGAACGAAGGTAGCCTAAATCATTTGAGGGAGCCAGACTGTGCACATCACAGTGCATTATCTAAGGCTGCTGAGGTTTCTCCTCCCACCCCCTATTTTTTTCCCTTTAGTTTATTCTGGTCCTATGGCATTTTCTGTTTCTAGGCTAAAAGCATTTTAGGCATTCCTTAAGGTGCTGGTCAAGCGCTGTGTTTGTACAATCTAGCAAAACGGGCACAGGTGTCTAAACTAGGCCTTTGTGTGCTGTACATCACAGCCCTCTGCCCCAGGCTGTCCGAAATGAATGAGAAAAGAAAGAATGGAAATGTCTTTATTCTTTATGGAGACCATCAAATTAAGGCTGAGAGCAAGGCTGTCTAGTAACGATCTTGTGTTAGAAGTGCTAGATGTCTGTTACAGATTCCCATATGGAAAGCTGTTGGTATATAATAAATTATTATTTTGCTGCCTTTAGAACTTCTGTCACTGCTCAAGCTTACAGTAGCTGTAAACCTTAATAGCTGGAGTTGATCTTAAAATCTTAAAGCCTTATGAGTAGTTGTGGAGTTGTAATGTGCTCTCTAAAATTCCAATTTTTTTCAAAACTCAGCTTTGACTGCTATGTAGCTACATTGTAGAAATAGTTAAATTTGTACCTACCCTGCTGCCCAGCTGTTTATGTTGGTATAGTCTTAATATTTAGCTGGTATGGACTAAAGGGGATAAAATGGGCAGACATATCTGAGGTGTTTCACTGATTTAGTATCTGGTGGTTTTGGGGGCACAGGGGAGGTGGAAGGATATGTTTGAGAAAAGTAGACTTAGATTATTTGGTTATAAAGACAGAATTGGGGATCTTGCTGTTCTGGCTGTTAATGGTGCTTGACAGTCCTTGGGAAAAGAAGTGTGTGTTAGGGAAGTGTGGATGCTTCTGGATCAAAATTATACTGTAGAGAGAAGTCTTTATATGAAGTTATTTTTCCATGTCTCTCTAAGCTTAATGTTTAATATTTTTTTAATGTCTGATCAAGAGTAGTAGAGATAGTGTTCATAATGTAATTAAAAACAGAGTTCTTGAATCATAGTTCTTAAACTTGTGCAAATTTAGGAACAAGTATTTGCTGCATTGTATGTGTGAATATGTATATTCATTGCTGGTCCTGTGAGATCATACGGTGTTCCAAAGTGGCAGCACTGTTTTGTGCGATGCTCTATGCTCAGCTAATCTTATTTTTCTCTGCACCTTTGAGGTATTCTGAATAATCCACGTATCTATGTCTTTAACACTGTATTTTGCATTCTTGTAGGCACTGTTGTTGATCTAGATTTTTTTTTTTAGTAGCTGAGTATCTGTGGCTGATATATCAAATGCTTGAAAAACCTAGAAAATGACCTTTTGAATACTGTTATACAAAGTTTATAAATAAATTGTGCTTCTTTAGGTAAATGAAAGAGGACAAGTTATACAGTATGACAGATTTTACATTCATGAGATACAAGATCTGATAGATATCAGAAATGACTACGTCAACTGGGTCCAACAGCAGGTATTTGGAATGGTAAGTTGGTTGGGTTTTGTTTGGTTTTTCTGTGGGTTGCCCCATGTGGTGTGGTTTATTTTTTTTCCCCTTTAGAAGCCTGTAGATTCTCTAAATATGGGCACTTTCTATAGACTCATCTTACATCAGGCATCTGATGTAATTCCTTACATAGGAATTCTTCCTAGCTAAGGAAGAATTGTTAAATAGGTGTGTTTCTTGTAGGGTGTCATTGTTAGGACTGACACTGTTCAACATTTCAATCCATCAATTAAAAAGTGATTTAGAATGCTGTCACTTGAGACTTGCCATGCCAAAAAAAGCTAGGAAAGTAATAATTCATGACAGGAAAATATCCAGAATAACCTGAATTACTGTATAAGACAGGTTCAGTCAATGAGAAGGCTGAAACTGTCTTGGAAAACTAAGTCTAGAAGCATAATAGGGAGTTACAGGGGACAGATAATTAACATAGTTTTCTACTTTGAGTATAGCAACAAGAGCTGAGATAATTAATTCCTGGATCTGTAAACAGAAGAGTGGTAAGTGGGAGTAAATTAATGACTGTGCAGAGAATCAGTGAGTTGGATAGGGTTTTGCCACACTGTTCTTTGACTTATGCTTTGAAAAAATATTGAGAAAATTAATACGCTTTCTCTAGGCGCCCAAATTTAACTTTTTTGCAGCAGTACCTGGAGGGTCCTGAACATGGGAGACATAGTTTTGCTGTTCTTTGTGAATACAAAGCAAGTGACTCTGTCTACCAAAGAATTCAAATTGCAATGTAAAACAACAACAGCAGGGAGACTGGGGAGCATAAAGAAATGATGAGTCAGTATTGGTGGTCACGACAGACATTTGTTTCAGCCAAGCTTGTCTGAAAAAAATAACCAGGCTGGTGTTGGTAGCTCTGAGGGGTGCTGTACTAAATGAGATGTAGAAGCTAGGGATGAGCATTGCAGGGTCTTGGAATTAGAGACCGGCTCTATATTTGGAACAGGAAAGAGTAGGCCAGTGACGAGTACAGAAGTGATGGAATTTAAAAGATTATGACCTTCGCATGCTTTAAATGGATGTAAAAACACCCAAATTGCGTAAGTCGTGATTGGAGAAAGTAATAGTGAATATGGGAAAAATAGAGCTGGAAAATTGCTTTGTAATGAAAGTCTTAAGCTTGTTTATTAAGTGGCAAGATTAAGCAGTAGCTTGACATTACTGAGACAATACTAGATACTGAATTTCCCTTTAATCATCATCATTTTGTCATGTATTTGTGCAGTGTCAAGTTCAGAAGAGAAAGTTATTTTGATTTATTACAGGACTGAAAGAAATTCCCTGGCCTTAGATCTCCTTCACAAATGGTTTTGATGGCCTTGTCCTGCCTTCATGTTCACTAGTTTCCTGTGTTCATGCTTTTAAAATGATCAGAAGCCCTACTTGCCTATTGAACCTGTCATAGTGAATCAAAATTTGTTTTGCTAGTGTAACTTCTATTGTCATAACTTGAGGCAAAACTGTTTGCTTGGTTCTTTAATTAAAATGTGGAGGGAG
>JAHREE010000128.1:569760-584168 GCA_033628505.1 Tringa tobata
GTTGGTAGCTCTGAGGGGTGCTGTACTAAATGAGATGTAGAAGCTAGGGATGAGCATTGCAGGGTCTTGGAATTAGAGACCGGCTCTATATTTGGAACAGGAAAGAGTAGGCCAGTGACGAGTACAGAAGTGATGGAATTTAAAAGATTATGACCTTCGCATGCTTTAAATGGATGTAAAAACACCCAAATTGCATAAGTCGTGATTGGAGAAAGTAATAGTGAATATGGGAAAAATAGAGCTGGCAAATTGCTTTGTAATGAAAGTCTTAAGCTTGTTTATTAAGTTGCAAGATTGAGCAGTAGCTTGACATTACTGAGAAAATACTAGACACTGAATTTCCCTTTAATCATCATCATTTTGTCATGTATTTGTGCAGTTTCAAGTTCAGCAGAGAAAGTTATTTTGATTTATTACAGGACTGAAAGAAATTCCCTGGCCTTAGATCTCCTTCATAAATGGTTTTGATGGCCTTGTCCTGCCTTCACGTTCACTAGTTTCCTGTGTTCATGCTTTTAAAATGATCAGAAGCCCTACTTGCCTATTGAACCTGTCATAGTGAATCAAAATTTGTTTTGCTAGTGTAACTTCTATTGTCATAACTTGAGGCAAAACTGTTTGCTTGGTTCTTTAATTAAAATGTGGAGGGAGAAATGTAGACGAAAAGAGAAATTCAGAAGTATTCAGACTATTCTCAGAGAGAAACTTGGAAGAAAAAGCTTTGATTCTTTCACAACAGAAAATGAGTGGGGGAAAAACTGAAGGTACTAAATGATCAACTATTGATTTGAAGAGGTTTTTTTAAGATACAGGTTAAAGAAGTTGAGAAAACCTGTTTGAATTAGGAATAAATAATAGTAGATACAATAGGAGTACAAAATTGCATAAATCTGTGACAAATGGAGTACTCAAATCTGATGTTTCCTGTAGGAATTAGGGATAGATATAGAAAGCAAAAGTGTTCTGGCCATCACTTTCTGTGACCCATGGATATCTACATATTTGACTTCTCATGTATACATAGTCAGATTTAAAAGTTATTAGTTTGTCGTTACCTTTTATTATTTTTCTGTTTTCTGCCTGCTGGGTGGAAACGAACTTAGCTTTCAGGGGGAAATAAAGGGGGTAACGTGGCACCAGAGGGAAAACTTAGTTTCTTAGCCCAGCTGATGTAGCTCGTTGTGGAAGTCTCCACACAGCCCTGGCCATATGTATTGGTCTCTCTCAGATTTCAAGAGTCAATGGAGCGGGTCCAGTGGAGGGCCATAAGGATGATCAGAGGGCTGGAGCACCTTCCCTATGAAGACAGGCTGAGAGAGCTGGGGTTGCTCAGCCTTGAGAAGAGAAGGCTCCGGGGAGACCTTATAACAGCCTTCCAATATCTGAAGGGAGCTACAGGAGAGCCAGAGAGGGACTCTTTGCCAGGAAGAGCAGTGACAGGACAAGGGGCAACGGTTTTAAATTGGAAGAGGAGATTTAGATTAGATACCAGAAAGAAATTCTTTCCTGTGGGGGTGGTGAGATACTGGAACAGGTTGCCCAGGGAAGTTGTGGATGCCCCATCCCTGGAAGTGTTCAAGGCCAGGCTGGATGGGGCTTGGAGCAACCTGCTCTAGTGGGAGGTGTCCCTGCCCATGGCAGGGGGGTTGGAACTCCATGATCTTTAAGGTCCCTTCCAACTCTAACCATTCTAATTGCTTTTCTCATGTCATATCTTATCATAGACCCAAATGATTCTTGAGACTTTATGATAAAGCGGTAGGGGTCTTTTATATGTATAAATTTTTATTCATTAAAAATGTTTTGCATTTAATTTGACATGTTTACAGCCATTTGAGAATGGAAAATATATAGGTAAATGCACATGTCACTTATTAGTGTATGGAAGTAAACATCTAAAATGTTTGATTTTTTGCATCTAAGATAACAATACTTGAACGGTCCTTTTTTAAAAGACTGTTGAAAGTCATAGTTGTATTTGGTAGATTAATTAGAATGTTTATGGTTGATATTTGTTTCTTGGTAAACATTCTTTTGGGGGGGAAGATGTAGATAAATCTTTTAATTCTACATCAGAGGTGAATAATTAATGCAGACACTAATGCTGCTTTTTCATCTTAATTATTGCTACCTTTGTGCAAATGCTGTCATAGGATGTCAACCATGGATTAACTGAGGTAAGATTGGTTGCAATCTGATTTCTTTTGCAGAATGTAAGGAAATCAGAAATATGAATGTCGAGGATTGTCTGATGTGTTGTATTGAGAGTCAAGCTTTAAATTAGCATGGCTGTAATTTGAAAAGGTTTTTGTGGGGCAAAAATACGTAATTCTTTGTATTGCAAATTCAGAGCAGCATTTGAAAACAAGGACTACTTTGATATCTACTGGCCGTAATAAAAGTTCTGAAATTAAAGTGTACTGAGAGTGTTGTTTGTGTGTGTTTTGGTATTTTGTTTGTTGGGTTTTTTTTGTTTTGGGTTTGGGTTTTTTTTTTGGCTGAAGTACTAGGTAATTGAAAATCTACTTAGTTTTCCTAAAATGCTTTGTCCTGCATTGACAATGAGTATAGATTTCTTTCTTTCTAGTAAAATAGATTTATTAAATGAGTACTATTGCAGTGGCTTCTTTAACTGTGATTGTGGTTTTAAATAAGCAGAGATATGACATGGGTTTTTTTTTGTTCTAGTTAACAGATATTCCTGTTACAATTTGCACATACCCATTTGTATTTGATGCCCAGGCAAAGACAACTCTCCTACAAACAGATGCAGTCATGCAGATGCAGGTAAGTGTCTCAGTTTTTAATGTTAGAAAATTTTTTTTTTTTTAAGTTGGGTGTCTAGGGGGGGTTGCTGTTAGTGTTGGTCTTTGCGGTGTTTTTTGTTTGTTTTTTTTTCTTAAACTATGTAATCTGTTCTCCATGAGAAAGAGGGATGTAGTTTTGACCTTGGAGTATGTACATGACAGAAGCTAGTGGTTCTGTGGGTTTGGGATCTCATTGAAATTAGATTATTTAATAATTGTATAAATTTTTAAGGAACTTATTTCCCTTTCATTAATGAGATGCCTGTTGTGAGGTGTTAACAACCCGTAGTTAGGTGTGTGGAGAAAACAACCAACCAACCAAAAAATCCCAGAACTCCACATACACCACAAAAAGGCCCCAGAACAGACCACCACCCCCAACCCAAAACCAACCCCACCTCCCATGTGAGCAGGCTTCCAATGATGGGGGTGTAGAGCCTGTAGCTGGAAGTCTATCTTGTTAGAGGCAGCAGCCAGTTACTTTTAATTTCTTACCTTGTTAGGACTTAAGATCTAGTGCTGTTATGATGTGATGTGGTGAGCTATACTTTTGTACACTGTTTGGAATTTTTTAAAAACCAAATACAATCCATACCTGTCCAGTTGCTGTAAAGGTATAATAAATCATATTCTTAAAAAAAGAATGAAAGAATGAAAGGAGGCTACTGCAAAAGTAACACCAATAAAAGCATCAGCCACCCCCCATGTTTATGTGTAATGTAATAAAAGTTATTGTTCTGAGTCTGAAATTAAACAGAAGAGATAAGTCATGCTCAAGTAATGGGCTCATGTAGAAAAATACTAGCTTGCTTTTGTAGTTCATAATAAACATAGTTTCTTATGCCTTTAAAAATATATGTATACAGTCAATACCAACATTTGATGAATTCAGGGAAATGATCAAATTGAACGCTTCTATTAAAAATATTAAATAGTGTTAAACTACACAAACTTTTAAGAGTTCTTTGCCATATTCAGAACATTTGCAATAGTATTTTGGTTTTGAACAGTTGTAATACAAAAATTCTAATACAAGTGAAATAGATGAACAAATTGCTTTTCATTCTATGAATTAGTTCTAAACGGATGTTTTCATGCCAGATTTGTATTAAACAGCTTACTTTTCATTAGGTGAAGTGCAGGGGTTTTTTTGGTATCCAAAATATTTTGACTGGAATGTTGAAAACTGTATTCCCTGAACATTAGCATTGATGAGGCTAATGGTTAAAGGCAAAATACTTCCTGAGATAAAAGGAACATGAAGCAAGTTTGGGCAAATTCAGTTGCTCTCATAATAGCTATTCCCATTCATGTCTTCTGCACTTTCTAAGACAAGACTGATGGACATTTGACAGGAATCTTATGTCACCTACTGACACTTTCACTTTGGGTTTTTTTCCCAGATGGCCGTTGATCAGGCTCACAGGCAGAATTTGTCTTCTCTCTTTCTGCCGGTATTTGAATCTGTCAACCCGTGCCTGATACTGATGGTACGAAGAGACAATATTGTAGGAGATGCTGTGGAAGTCCTAAGGAAAACAAAGAACGTAGACTACAAGAAACCACTCAAGGTATTATCAGTACCTATTGCTCAAAGTGTTTTTCACTGACGTGCAAGTAATTGAGAATACTTTTGGAGAAATCTTGTTTCACAATTTCTTGTAATTCAGTTACCACTGAATTGTGTCTTTCAGGTTATTTTTGTAGGGGAAGAAGCTGTTGATGCTGGAGGTGTGCGCAAAGAATTTTTTTTACTCATCATGAGGGAGTTGCTAGATCCCAAATATGGAATGTTCAGATATTATGAAGAGTCCAGGCTGATCTGGTTCTCTGATAAGGTAGGATGTGATCTATAGTCATCAATTTTCTTTTACCTTACAATATTTATATTAATAATGTATGAACATAGTCGTTCGTGGTAGCTTTATTTCGAGAGAAGAAGCTGAAATAAGTATTATCAAAAATGTTTATTTTTGTCATTGTTAGATCAAAACTTTCCATTTTGGTTTTTCCCCATTCTTACTTCTTACCAGTTGTCCCCAACCCAGACAAGTTTAGTGGGAGGAAGTGCCAGCCAGAGTAAACCGATTCCAAGAACGGAATGAGTAAATCAAGGTGGCAGAGAAAAAAAATAAAATAATAAAATCTTGGAGTGGCTTATTGAGCAGGTTTTTCTGTGTTCAGTCACATTTATGGGTCTGTTTTGTAGGTGGTCTTCTGGTCATGCTTTCTTGGAAGTTTTGATCATTGATATTTTAGTCCTCTTTCAGAGAAAAACACTGACGATGGGGGCTATATCACAAATACCTGAACATTAACATTTCCACAGTTATCTTTTAAGCCATGGCTTTTGAATCCAACTGAGTCAACAATGAGCTCCTTCCTCCTCCTCTACAAAATAATTTTTTAAAAAATTGACATATATTTAAGCAGTGAATAGTGCAATATTAAGTCACTGACTGACAATAGTAAGTCACACAATCTTATTGCAGTACTTTCAGCATGTCACTTGTAACACAAAATATGTTGTATCAGCTTCTTTAAAGTAGAAAGAGTTCTGTTTCCTTGGATTTCAGTCTCTCTCAGCTGGTTAAAACTTCATCCAGTTTTCCTCAGTGCTTAATGGATACGGATTTAAGAAAAATATAAATGAAACTTGCTCAGATTATGTAGCACTGTATACTTTTTTCTGAACTCTGCACAATTAAATTAACTTCTTTATTTTAAACCATCTTGTCTGTTTTCTGTTCTTAGACCTTTGAAGACAGTGACTTGTTTCATTTGATTGGTGTTGTCTGTGGACTAGCAATATATAATTTTACTATTGTAGACCTTCATTTCCCTTTGGCTTTGTACAAAAAGCTATTGAATAAGAAGCCATCCCTGGATGACTTGAAAGAGTTGATGCCAGATGTTGGCAGGTAAGCAAGAAAGAAAGAGGAACAATACTAAAAATTAATTTTTAATTCAACATTTTCCTTTAAGAACATAAAGAAAATGTGTTATTTTCACACTTACAGGATAAACAGCTCAGAGTAACCCATATCCATCATGTCATTTGAGAAAAGATGCATGCTATTCTTAAACACCTGCTCCTAAATGCTTGTGTCTTCTGTTTTATTTTCCTACAAGAATTTCAGGGGAAAGTATTATTTGAAATTGAAAACCTTTGAGTTTTAGTTGTTAATTTTAGAAGTCTTAAGTGTGAACATAATTTTAGTTCTGAATAGCTTGTTTAGTTCCTCAAGGAAATGTTTTTGCTTATTTCATGAACAAATACATGCTAAGTATCTGCCCTTGTAGGGATTGGAATAGCACTAGCAGGTAGAAGGGTGAGATGAGGGGAAGTGGATGTTTGATTGCCTCAGCGTTGTGAATGCTAAAAGCTTTCAGAGATTCAAGGAGAAATCACACAAGTTAATGGAAGAGCCCATCAGTGGTTATTAAGTACTCATCAGCCCTGGTTTGGGAATCCCTCAGCTGAAGACTAGGGTATGAATCTTCTCTTTTCACACCTGGAGATAATCAAAAGGAAATAATACTACAAGTAGTAGCAAAACAGTCACTTGAGATTTCCCAACACTGCACAAGGTGCGAGTCAATGAGCTAATAAATGAAGTAACCGTTGTTTTTTTTAAATTATTTTTATTTTTTTTTATTTTTTAAACCTGAATGATCAAGGCATAAAGACTGCTTCAGGAAAATTAAGTTCATCTTTCTTTCCACTGGTACAAATACTTTGTAACTTATTTTGCAGGGGAATGCAACAGTTACTGGACTATCCAGAGGATGACATAGAAGAAGCATTTTGTCTTAATTTTACTGTAAGTTTCATATAGTGCTTGAAGTATTTCTTACCAAGCTCATAGCATCTGTTATAACTGCTTCTGTTGGGGTGTTTGAGCATCAGCATCCACTCCTGATTCCTGTGAATTTCAGCATCTGTGTCTGCTGTTCTTGTTGCTGTAAGCAAAGTGGTGGGAAGAAGTACTCTGCTAAATAAATAAGACTTATACTATTTCTGTTTGTTTTAAATAGATCACTGTGGAAAATTTTGGTACAACAGAAATTGAAGAGCTTGTTCCTAATGGTGCTGACACTCCCGTAAGCAAACAGAATAGGTGAGTTTTGTGGGTCACAGGGTAGTTCAATGTTGCTGTCTCCCTTGGAAATGTAGCTGGGCTGCTATAAATATGCTTTGCCAAGCTGTTACACTGGTGTTGGAAGCAAAACTACTTTGGTTGGTTTTCCAAGCTGTTCTTGTGTGTATTGTTAAAGTAGCTGTTGTATTTAAGGATTTGCCAACTGTGGAGAGGCTATCTAATTTTACTAGAAGTGTGTAATACTTTTTTTTTTTTTTTCATTTTGAATTTACACGTATTTTGCAGCTCTTTAGGGCCGATTTTGACTACATGGTGTTCATTTTATAAGATTAAAAATGGCTTTGGTTCTGCAGGAAGTTATTTATAATTGGAATTTAGTGGCAACTATTCATATGTGAAATATTATTTCAGAGAAGTCTCCCCTCTGTAGAGCAGATAACACTTGATTAACCTAATCTAGTGTTAGTGGCTGAAGAGTGTGTGAGGGGTGGGGTTCCTTTCCTTGGTCAGGGATTCTGTTACTTCTGTTTATAAAAGTAGCCTCTCCTGCTTTCTGTTCCCTTTCTACTCCTGGAGGACAGGCAGAATATATTTAGTGGTGCTTTTGTCCCTTTTTGCAGAATACTACCATTTTCCTAACTCTCTCTGTCCATCCTTTCATGTATTCCTGTTCCTTCTTGGAGTCTTTGTGAATTCTCTGTGCTTTCATTTCTCCCAGAGAAGGGAGAATTGAAGGGAAAGAGCATGCTGTGTGAGAACAGAATGCACCTGGGCAGTGCACGGTAGGAACGAGGGAGAAAATATACCTCTGGGCATGTTCCTTGAGGGCAAATGTTTTGGACAAGGTTTTCTGTAATGCTACACCTGCTGTAGAGGAAAGGGTGGTGACAGAAGATTCTGAGGGTATCATAAACCCACACAAAGCCACGTGCAGGGACAGTACTTCCCACAATGGAGCAATTCTTACCCTCCTGACTTATTCTACTATTAACAACTGCAATCAATGCCTGGAGCTGTCTTTTTTTTTTTTCAGTCCTTGGCTCATAGCTGAGGATTTGTGATACTCTGTCTTAAACATGATAGCTTTGAAGTTCTCTGGTGGTGGTTTGGTGTTCTGTCACAAAGTGACTATAAATTTGGAGCTGAATTATGAGAAAAGTTTTGGGTTGCCCATGGAACGTACGCTGCACTGTTGTCACCAGTTGTCTCACAGCAATGAAGAAGTTTCTCAAGATCCAAATATTCCATTATGCTTTATATTAACTTATTAATTAACATAGAGTATTACAATGCTTATTAGTATACATAATATGCATGCATAAATAATGCTAATTAATTAACATAGGGTATAATAATGCTAATTATTATTACTACTTTGAATTTTCTCTGGAGCAGGCTTTCCTTCCACTGTTAGTATTACACGAGTTACCTGCCTCCCTGCTAATTATGTAGAGTGCGTAAAATAGGTTATCTCATTGAGGTCTGGAAGAAGAGGAATGTGATTGACCACTTTGCTCATCTCAGTATTTTTTATTCAATAAATTTAATAAACGTATGGTCAAAATGTGTTTAGATGATTCTTTAAATAATTGGTGATGTTATTCAAATACCATGGCTTTCCACAGGGAAAGTATGTTGGTGGGATAACTGTAATCTATAACCAAAGTCACTCTGCCAGTGTAGTAATGAACCGTGTTAACTAGGATTGATTTAAATGGCAATTAAAGAAAAATATTATAAATGCTATATCATATCAAGGAATTTTAGTTTTCCCCCTAAGTTCTGTGGAAGAAGGTGTTTCTAACAAGATATGAGAGCTCTCTTTGTATACGAAGCACAGATAACAGGCGTCAGTTTTTCATTGTCCTAGCTCCTTTATACTGATCTTTCTACTGTATAGGACTCAAATGTCTGCTTGAAGTTGATTTGCGTTTTCAGTGCAGATATGGGAATCTTTTTAATTAAAAAATACAACAGCAAAATTTACTAGTTGATTTCAGGACACTGCATGTGACTTAAAGCTTATTGCCATTCAGTCCAGTTCACTGCAATGCATACAAATAAGAGACATGTTTATAGTACCTGAAATAAATAACACTAAATGTTACTGTTTTTCTGTTGCCCATTAGGGACTCTGTCTTGCAGGGAGTGGAAATACGTTTCTATTCCATTTTCATTGAGGTTATCTTCACTGGGGTTGTAACATGAAGCAGAGCATTTATTATATTAGGATCTTTTTTGCTTAACTTGCAATGTGTTCTCTACAGAAATTGCTGCTGTTTTATTGATAGAAGGGTGATGTAATTTTTTTTTCCCCTCTTCTTAACACAATTCTTTTATTCTTCTTCATACAGGCAAGATTTTGTAGATGCATATGTGAATTACATCTTCAATAAATCTGTGGCTTCCTTATTCAGTGCATTCCATACAGGCTTCCACAAAGTATGTGGGGGTAAAGTTCTTCAGCTCTTCCAGCCCAGCGAGTTGCAGGCAATGGTGATTGGGAACACTAATTATGATTGGAAAGAACTGGAGAAGGTAAGAACCACAGTTAGCTGTTTGTTTCATGTAGTTTTAATTTCAAGACACAAAAGCAAAATCTTGCAATGTCCTTTTGAGCTCTGTTTTAATGGATGTGACTTCCAGCCTTGATTCAATTGACTGCATGAGTGAGGAACTTTTTAAAAAATGTCAGTGAATTAAGATACTAAAATATTATTTACCTTCCTGCTCCTCATTTCCCATCTATTTTCTGAAGAAAATCAAACTTAGAAGAAGAGAGAGGAATTAAAATCCACAAAACCAAAAGGCAGCTGTATGCAAGGGATTATATTAGAAAGGGGGAAGTGAACAAAATGCACGCAGTTAATAAAAGTCAATATTTTTGATTGCCAAAACTCACCGTGGGACTTTGTCACTTATTTATTGGGACTGAAAATGCTTTGGAGTACAGGCATTTGCCCGTGTAGTTCAAGTCAGACCAACCAGCTGAAGAAAATTGACCAAGGAAAACAGTAAGAAGTCACTTGCAGTATCCCTTTACACAAACCACATCCATTCTGCTGTAATGTCTCATTAGCCTACTAGTCGTATGTGCAAACAGTAACCTAATTTCATGCTCATTTTAGAATACAGAATACAAAGGAGAGTACTGGGCAGACCATCCTACAATTAAGATATTCTGGGAGGTTTTTCATGAGTTGTCTTTGGAAAAGAAAAAACAGTTTTTGTGTAAGTATTGGAAACTACTTTGCAGAGGTTGCTCACTGTGATTTCAGGCTCTTGCTATAAGAGGGCAGATGTAGGTATTTGTCTAACATTGTGATTAACTGTATTTGGAAGAAAAAAATCATAGTAGAAGGAATTGATTATGAACTTGTCTCTGATTTTGCTAGGGTTGTTCTGAGTAATTCTGGGTGGTGGACAGTTAGAAGATCACAGTAAACCAGAGCAGCATTTAAAAAAGACAACAACAAAACAAACAAACAAACCCAACACAAGAAAAAAAAAAGAAAACCCAACAACTTAAACCCCTAGTGTCATTTTTCTGACAACTGGGAATTTTTTTCTGTGTTTTGACATAAGGTTCACATCCTCCAGTTTTGGCATTGCACATAAATGGAATTTTGGAATTAGAAAGGTATAAATACCTCAAGGTACTGATATGAGTAGAAATACATGGGAGGGGAGAGAGGAGGAAAGTGATGGAAGCTTCCTGTGAATGAGCTTTTGTTGAGAATAGGTTATAGATTAGTTTCCAATTCCAATTGCTTATTGAACAAGTTATTCTGTGTATTTACAAGATGCTTGCCAATGCTTGGTAAAGATACAGGCAATGGATTTTAAATAACAAATTATTATGCATGAAAAGCCTCCTGCTTTTTTGTTTGTTTGTTTTTTGATGACTGCTTGGTTTCATAAGCTAAAATGAAATATTTTCCTTTATATATATATATATACATGTTGTGTTAAGAGTTAATATATGTAAGCTGGAGATGGGGTCAAGTTGTTATTCCCTGTTTTTTTTAAACTTATCTGGAATAATTAAAAAATGCAATTAACGATTACAACTGCATGTGTGACACATACAATGTTAGTCTTAAACTGCTTTCAATACCTTGTTTGTTTTTTTTCTTGGCAGTGTTTCTGACAGGCAGTGATCGTATTCCAATTCTTGGAATGAAGTGTCTTAAACTAGTCATCCAGCCAACAGGAGGCGGAGAATGTTATCTTCCGGTAGCTCACACTTGCTTTAATCTTCTTGATCTTCCAAAATACACAGATAAAGAAACCCTAAAATCTAAGTTAATCCAGGCTATAGATCATTACGAAGGTTTCAGTTTAGTATAACTTCAGAAATGAGAGTTCTGTGTAACACGCGATCATTAAACTGACTTTTTGTGTCTTTCTTGTGGTGGTAAATTCAGTGGATTAAATGATGGAGTTGATAATATAGCTGATTATTTGCGAAAATGTTTGGTGGTACGGTTATTCGTGGGAGCCAAAAAACACTTACAAAATTGAGGAACTGTCTTAATACATACATTCTTGTATAGAACCATGTGGATTTTGCCATCTTACAATAAAAATGAGAGTATTGTGAATGGGAGTCAAGTTTCACTAACATGAATTAACATTTCACCTTATGCAAACAATTTGGCGAGTGAGTGCATGAGAGACTTGCTTAAGTTTTTCAAATCACTTAGTAAGAACATTTAACTTTTTCCCTGATAAATTCACTGGGTAACTTTTCATTTTGTAAATAATAAATTTTTGTGATAAAATCATTATGTTCCAATAGCAGTATGGTTTCTATTGCTTGTAATTGAATATGAGCTTATTTTATGGCTTTTAACAAAAAACTGACTACTCTGATTTCTGAAGATGTATTTTTCTGGTTTGTTTTAAGAACCTTAATAATGAAAGTGATTGTTTAAGAGACATTCATCTTCACAATGTACAATCCATGAAGCAGTCACTTAGTGCCGATACAAAACTGCTTACAATGGCATTTTTAATACGTGGATGGACAAGCTGACTTAATACACGGTTTTATTTTTAAGGACTGATTGTGTAATTAAGTGGACACAATTATAAAAGAGGTTAATTTATCATTTGAAACCTCTGCAGCCATATGTCAGGAGTACAGCTTAAAAGAAAAAGATGCACCAGACAGTTGTTGCTGTCAAGAGGTAAAACATTTATTTTTAAATGCTGAAAGCGTAGTTTATGGTTTCTAATAGAATTTTCACTTTTTTCCAGATAAATGCATTTGAAATAACTCTTTAACACTCCCCTCCCCTTTTCTTAAGATTTTATTTTTAGTATAATTGCCCTGAGATGATTGTGCTTAGCTGGACACTTTCAGATTTGACTTTCCTTCTCTGGTTAAATTCCAGATTTTGTGGTGTTAATGCATATGTGACTTGCAGCTGTGAAACAAATATTTATTTTTTTTAGATTTTTAAATGCAGTGAAAAAATTCAAGCTATAATAAAAGACTTGAATGAAAACCTTTGTTGGTTGATGTGTATGGGTGCTTGCATCATGCATATTTCTTCAACTGGAGGGCAACTTTTGCATGCATTAAATCAAGGGTACAGTTCGGGTACCAAGATCTCACTTGAAAAGCAGGGAAATTCATTTATTGTAATAAATCGTAGAGCATGCTGTTTCTGTGCTGGCAGTACATAAAACAGTACACTTAAAATCATGCTTTTTTCCTTAACACTGTGTTTTTACAGCTTTCTCATGGAAATTCTAGTAAATTTTTTGTATGCAGCTCATGTTCCATCTTTTCCAACATTTGTTACCTGGTTGGGAAGTTCTCCCTCTTGTGGAAAAAAAAAAAAGAAACCAACAAATGCTAAAGCAACTTGATCTTACTTTGCATGGAAGAAAGAAAAGGAGAAAAGAAAAAAAAAAAAAGGAAAGAAACCAACCCAGTATTATGTCTTCATTTTACCAGGTAATATTAAAACATTGTTTTTAAATTATGAAACATCAAGATTGCAAAGGCAAATATTCAAAAATTAGGAAGTGGCTACTGTCAAGCTGTTTTCTTAGTTTTCCCTTCCGTATCATTACATGATTGAGTGGTGGGGTTTTTTATTTTTTCTATGGGATTCTTGCTTCATTCAGGGAACACAGTTGATGGTGTTCACTGAACAAACAGGGGAGTTTATGATCAGTTGTGCAGGTCCAAGTCTTATGTAGTGCATATCATCAGATCCCAGCACTGTATATATGTATTTAATTTCCCTATGGGAGTACCTGATTTTTGCTATCAATAGGATTTTTCACCAATATCAGTCTTAATCTGGAAGATGAGTAATAGCCTTATTCTGTAAATGAGGGGGTCTGAGACAGAATCCAGGTCGTAGTTACTGAACACTTGGCAGTTTTTTATGCTCAGTTTAGGACGTGCTGGAGAATTTAGATGTCCTCAGTTAAAACTGGCTGAAACTGCTGTGGCAATTACTTCATGTTGCTGCAGAAGTTTCTCCAGCATCAGCAAGACACATTTAAGAGTCCCTTTCCTCAAGATAGCATTCACCTGAGATTTCTTTTTGCAATTTTGGCCTCAGTTTTATCCATCTCCACAAGAAGCAGCGTTGGGTCCTACAGCCCATGATAGCCCAGTCTGTGCAGTGAGGCAGGTGCTCTGTTGCAGAATGGACGTTGTCTACATAACAAGGTAGAAGACTTTTATTCAGTACTAGATCAATTAATAGTCATTATATTCTGTTAATCAGTTTAATACTTTCTGCTAATGCTTTCTTCAATGCTTACGTTGCCATTGGTTCTGTTAAATCATAACAAGCCCATGAAGGATCTCTACAAAAGCTGTTCTATGCTTAGGTAAAATAGCTGCAGTGTTAATGAAGAAAGCCTAAGGCCTTCCTCCTTGTCAAATCTCCAATTAATGAGGAAAGCTTGCATGCCACTTTTAAAAAGGATAATGCAAGCAGCTGGGGGTAGTAGTTCGATCTGCAGTGGGAGCATTTTTTACAGTTGGCATTTTGGTAAAGACTCCAAGTTCTCTCTGGAGAATGTTAGTGGCCCTGAGCCACTGCAGAAGTATTAAAGCAGCGAGCTCTGCTTTAGCATAATGACTTCTCTCCTTTTGGCACTTGATGGGAGTTAGTACTAATAATGTTGTTACTGATGTAGAACATGAAGCCATGGTATTCCCTGCAAGAAGGCTTGTACGCTACTTTAAAAAGGATTCTAATTCATTGCATTGCTCTCTGCTGCAATAAACTTGATTTATCAGAAATAAATGAAGTTTAATGTATTCAAATATAAACCACTATAAAAGAGAGCTCTTTAAATAAAGGCACATGGGGTTCTGCAGTGAAGAGAAATACAGGGTTAAAGATTTTTTTGAATAATAATTTTCAGTGTGATAGACTGGTATATAGTAAGCACCATAAAAATGGTTGTGTTGACTTTCTCCATTGTACAACTGGGACTATGTGCTTGTGTGTGCTGAGTA
>JAHREE010000128.1:584542-606788 GCA_033628505.1 Tringa tobata
GGGGTTTGTGGGGATGGCGGTGTCTGTTGGTCTGTGAGAGTCGAAACAGCAGTCCTGTAGTCACAGAGCTCTCGGGGTTGTGTCTCTTAAGAAACGTGGTCCTTTGACGACCTGTGGTCATGTATCTACGCCCACCATCTCCAAGGCAGGTGTGTATCTGCTCAGGGAGTGTTTTACAAGTGTTTGCTTGGGCTGTTGGTTAAAGGGTCCAGTATGAACTGTTGTAGCACAGCTCTCAGAAGCGCTCTGTTTCTGTACGCAGCTTGAGAACTACTGTACTGGGTCAATCTGAGGTGCAAACTGGCTCCACCTGAAGTGAGTCCAGGTGCTTGCAGGAGAGGAAGGTACTCTTTTTCCTTGGAATCCTCCTCAAAGAGTTTCACTAGTCTTGTTCTACCTGAATTTGTCCCATTCCTTTCGGAGACCACTTTGGGCTCCCACAGTGTCCTTTGGCAGTGAGTTCCACAGCTCGTGTGTGGTGCTTTACTTCATCAGCTCTGCTGGATGGTCCTTGGGCCTTGTGTTGGGAAAGTAAATAGCAGCTCTTTTCCCTTCATGCACCATTATTAATATTATTGCTTTTTCTACTAAGTCCTAGCGGCCCATGTGTCTTCTCCAAACCGCTGAGGAAAGCGGGACTGGACTTAGGGTATGGTTATGACTCCGTGACTTGTCTTGATGAGTTATAGCTCATTTGGAGCCCATTGTTACATAGACAAGGCCAGTTGGTTTAGCCTGAAATTCTGCATTTTAAACTGGGTTTTATTCTCTAGTCACTCTGTAGAGGAGTATACTATGCAGATAACTGTAACTGCCTTTAGATTTAACCATTCTGGTTTGGTATTTAAGCATAGATATTGAACTTGAGGTGCTGAACTGCGTCTTCCTTTTTTTCTCAAACTTTTTTCAGTTTTTCAGATTGATTCCCAATGCTGGTTTTGTTCAAATTTTGTACTCTTACAGCCCCTCCCAGCTGCAAGTTGCTCCACAATTTGCTGTCATGCATTTAAAAACCTTGTGTATTTTTCATAATCAAACCTACTGATTAAAAATATACTGCATTCAAGATAGACCAGTAGAGAATACATAGCTATTAAGAAAAAAAAAATACAATATTTCAAAATATGGGCTTCTTTTACATCACTTAAAATACTTTTGCAAGGTCATTATTGTGTCTAATGCATCAAAACAGGCTGAAAGGGGGTTGGGGAAATGGCACCGTCTTTTTAAATAAATGCTTGTACTTGGCTTTTTTCACTGTATCTGTTTAATATAAATACTAGGAGGGTTAAGATGCTTTCATAAGGTACTAATGCGAATTATGAGAGAAATAAGTAATGTCCGTTTTTGAGATCCTACAAATTTCAGCTGGAACCAAACATGCTCTTGTGTGCTTCTAAACGAATTTCAGATAAGATGGTGAATACTTGGGGTTAACAAAGAGCTGCAATAGCTCTTATGCGACAACTGCGACCTTATCCCCATCATTTGCCTTACAATTGTTTTATATAATATTTAAAAGATGATGTCTTTGCGACAGGGAAAGGCTGGTGTGTGAAATGGAAGTACAGTGGAATCCTCAAATTAGTCAGGTGTTCCATAGTGGAAAACCAGTTAAATTGGGCCCTGGCCCTTGAGGGCCAACAGGAGTGGGTCTTTGCAGGATGTGGGGGTCAGCACGGCTGCAGCCCCAGGAAGCCATGGGGCAAACGAAGGACACTTCAGCTGTGGCTGTGCCAGGTGGGGAGACCATCCCAGGGGAAGCAGAGGCTTCACCTCCCGGCATTGTGGGCCTGAAGACACCACACAAATGAATTCTTGGTAAGTGCGATGCCCAAACGTGCCCTGAACTCCTGAAGCTTCTCCTGGCGTGGTTGCTCAGGGATGGGGTAGAAGCTGCAAGTGCCAAATGCCACTGGAGCTTTGCGCCGGGTGGAGGGGGGGGTGGCAGAGCTGCGAGGAATGGGAACACCAGCAGAAACTCTCTTGTTCAGCAAATCCATCTAAAGTTAACACAGGGTTTGGAAGGAAAAGAGTATTTTTCTGAAGGATCACACTGCCTTGTGGTTCAGGAGGTCGTTTTACCAAGGACAGGGCAGACTAGACTCATTCAGGCTTGTGGTTTTCTTTTGTGTGTTTGTTTTCTTTTTTTCCCAAGGAGGCAGATGGAAAAAAGTAATTTAGTACCTAAAGCTTTCCATTAGCTAGGGTATACCTTGCCTTTATAGGGCATCTTTTGTTAAGTTTTTAAGCTCTAACTAGAAATTAACAGAAACCAGAAATCAAATGACAATTTTAATAGACTTTAGAACAGAGTGTACGAGTATAAAACACTGGTTTTGTATTTCAAAAGTTGCAGGAAGATAGCCAGTCATTTTAAACAGTCTTCTACAAAACATATGCCAGTAGATTACATAAAAGACACTATATACAATATAAAAGAGCAGAAAACAATCCTCACTGTAAAAATAATTTAAAACAAAGTATTTCAATTTAAAATATCTCCTATAGCACAAACTAATACATTGTGACATGCAAGTGAAAACTAAACATATTGCATTCTTTAGTGTAGCCAAATAAGAACTGTATTAAATTTGGACAATGAGACAACATGCCAACATTTTCTGATGAATACAGGAGGCTGTTCTTAAATATTTATTCACTGATGTATCCTATGTTCAAAGAACAGCCACTATACATCTTCCAAAACGTAATAAATAGTAAAGCAAAGTATATGAATAATCTACACCGTAGAGTTCGTTTGGGCTGATGTTGAAAAAGTGGTTTATAGAAAAATGCTGTTTCACTTACTACTGCACTGTGCAATTTTACAAAATAGTTCTAAAGGCTTGGAAACAATCCGCACTTGGAAATGCGCAACATCCAGTTTTAAGGCAGCCCCGCGCTGGACTGTACAACGGAATACTTGGAGTAGCTGCTTGGCTTTCAATGCGCAAGGTGGAGCTCCCAACCTCAGCCATGACCTCAGAACAGGGTGATTCCAGGTTAGATTCTTGATCCGTGTTTTATCCACTCAGCGGTGGAACGGACGCTCTCGGTATCTGAGTTAGTTTCTCCTGGTTTTGTTGCATCAGGAAGTAGAAAGGAAGAGCTTATTTCTTTTGCGCCTTCTCACACTACTCTGAACTGGGCCGAGCTTCCACAGTGGAGCCGTGGCAATTTATCAAATGCGATTTGTAACGCAAGCTGCTGTACAACAGGGAAAACTGCTACCAGGGGGGATCCGTTTGGTCTAAAATGCCAGTGTTGTAATTGCTAAGGAGCCAATGTCAACGTCGCTTCATGCCCACAGGAAGTATTAAACTCAGTAACTAAGCCTTTTCACAGCACTTCTTCATCCCTCTAAAAAAACATAGGATTTCTCAAGTGCTCACTGTCCTGTTTCCATTTAACTACCTACTCACATTTAAGTATGTCTCAAACATACAAAGTAACTGTTAAAGCAAAAAATTAGCTGCCACAGAAGGTCTTAGAAAATGCCAGTGTTTAATGACAGACTAGGCGAGAATGAGAGGTTTAGCAGAAGCATAAGAAGATTTTAAATAAACCAAACTGTTACAAAGCAAGAGGTGTGAAAATACCATTCTTTGGTCTAAATTAGCTGTTCCCTTTATATTAGTTTAACATTCCAATGGCTTTTTCAAAACTGTTTAAAAATAATATAAGCTGAAATTCATTAAGCAAAAATATGTATTATATACATGGATGCCTGATCAGACAGATGAACTTAAAAGTGAACATAGTGACAATTTTTTAGATATTCCTAGTACCTTAAAAAAAAAGATGTTAGTGTTGAGTGCGCAGTAATAGAATTTTATTGAAAAAGGTAAAAAACTAAGCATGAAAATCTGTTTTAGTTGTTTATAAACACTACATCCTTATGGTTTTGCTGCTCTAAATTCAGACGTAAACATTCATTCTGACATGCCAAAGCTCCTAATGCTGGTGGGAGGTTCCTGTAACCAGTCAGTGATCACTTTACAACTTGTTGCTCGGATGATCGGTCCCTGCGGCTTCATTTGTATACGCTGATTCATCCACTGCCGATTCTTCTTGTTCAACTCCTTCGTCCCCAAATCCAGGTTCCTCTTCCCGTTCTGGAGCATCCTCATCCTCTATGCCATTGTAAAACTCTTCGATCTCACTCTCATCCTCCACCTCTAAGCTCTGACTATGACACGAACCACTTTCACTGCTGCTCCCGCAAGAGCTAGAAGATATGATATCATCTTCAGAATCTGAGTACACCTCAGCACCATGGAAAATATAGCGATTTGGTGGTAAAAATAGATACTGAGTACCTGAAACAGAATTTCAAAAGTTAGTAAGAGGCTGAGATAAATTATTGATAAAAGATCTTGCAAACTTCTGGTTAGAATGTACCCGCAGATGTGTTTTTTCATCAGTGAAACTTTAAGTGACAAATCAGATTATGTTAGAAACCTCTTTATTTCAATGTATCATTAGGAACAGCAAGGAACAAATGTTTCACTGGGGAGCTCAGCCTTCCTTCTCCCCCCTCCCTTTGACACAAAAGAGCATTTAAACTGTAACATTCAGCAGATTTTTCATGGGTACAGGTATTCACAGCTGGATTTATGTTACTTGTAACAGAACTGGCACCCGCTGCACAGAGTATCTGACAAAATTTTAAAAACAGCCTTTGCTTTAGAATGTTGCAATTTAACACCTGGTTCTTCATTCACACTGATTTTCTAGTGTGGTAACTCGTTACATCAGTTAAGAGACTACGTGCTGGGAGGCTTCCTTGGAAAGGCTAAAGTCTCCTTCAAAACGTGCCCGGCCCCAGGTGGGAAATTTGCTTTTCAGCTCCTGTCATGACATCATCTTTCAGTTCTACAAGGTGGCTGCCACACCAAATTATCACCTACAGTGACCAGCTTCCTCACACCTGAGCATCAAACTCAGGTTTTTTTGAAAATGTTGGAAACGGATTTATTTTTTGATATTTACCTTCAACCTTCTAAACTTTGGTCTTTTTAGGGAGTACGTAATTGCTAATTATAAAACCTGTTTTGAATTGCAAACAACTTTCCTATTGGCTTCTCCAAAAGAAGTAAGTGATACAGTGATGAGTTCAGACATTCAGTTTGAACAAAAATAACAACCAAACCCCACTGATTCCCTCAAGACAACTTATTTATTGTTTTGAAGTCTAGAATAAACATCTGCCCAAAAAACCCAAAATACTGAAATGAGTTAACACTTACCATCCAGCCTTTTGCTAATCTGTTCCTTTGCAGATCTGTTTACCCAGCACTTCTTCAATATTTCATGTTTTTCTTTATTTTCTCCATTGTTAGATCCATTTTCCTTCATTGTTTCAGAGTTCATTAGTTCACCAGTAGCATTTTCAGGGTTTTCTGACGATGTTTGTGTGTCCTGAAGTTTTTCCTCGGTGCAGGTCCCTTTACTTTCTGAGGCAGGATCACAGTTTTCTACCTTACATTCAGGTGGCTGTTCTGAAGACACCACTGAAGTATCTGGTGGAGTCATTCTTTCTGGTGAACTAGAGTCTTCTGAAATGTTTAAAGGGGTAGGTGGTAGTTCAGATGAGTGCATTTCCAGCTCCTTGTGCGTTCGTGGAGGTTTTTCTGTTATTTCGGAAAGTTTTACTGAGTTGTAGCAAAGTTTTATATATTCGCTACCTAGCCTTTGACATAATTCATTAATAATAACATCACAGTCTCCAAGAAGTTCCACGTCAAAGTGTAGATGAGGCAAAGGTTCCCTATTAATTAAGATCTGAGGCACTTCATGGGGGATGGAACCTATAGATAAAAAAGAAAAATTAAAGGTAGTCACTTCAGTTTTACTTTCAGCAGAGATCTCCTTAGAAGGTATGATTCTTCAGACTTCTCTTCATACGTTTGCTTGCAACAAGACCAGGAAGAAGACAAGCAAATCTCAAATTTAACAGCAGCAGTTTGAGGAGCTGTGCTTACAGTAGCCTATCTGGACATTTCCCCCCTGTATTTTGCAGTAAAAAGTGTTCCTCAATTCCATCCCTGAGAAACACGTGCACAGAAATACTGACTACAGCAATGTTTGGTCAGGTGTTAAAAAGAGCATTAAAATTAGTACTATAATCTCTTACAAGAACTGTGTTACTTATGTGCATTCATTGTATGTACTTAAGTGCACATGAAGAATATACTGCTGGTAAATGACATCCTATTAATTAGGTCAACATATTTCCAGGTACAATCTACACTGTACAGGGTTGCTCAGTGCATTTCTGACATTTAGGCTTCCAAACCCCACGGGTGTGGTAACTTAGAATTGATTCTTCAGATAACCAGCTCATGAAATGCAGTTCTAGGACCCAGAAAGAGCAATGGTTTGAGTAGGGGATCCTAACCCAGTCCTCTTGCATTTCCCATCAGCCTAAACACTAGGCTCTGCCTCTTCCGTAGGGAAGAGGATGTTATTACAAAGGCTGTGGGCACAGCGCCGTTCCCAGTTAACAGCAGATCTTAACTAAGCACGTGTCCTTCTCAGGCTTACAGGTGAAGAGCGTTTCTTTAGTTCCAATAAGTCTTGCACTCAGTAGGCAAATAAATCAACCCTTGTGTTATCTTCTTGGCCTTCCTGAAGGTCCTTTTTCTCTAATGTACATTGGCAGAGACGTTTTTCCATATCGCTTTGAAAAGCTAAGGCTCCAGGCGGTGACACACTATCTAGTGCACACTGTGTACCATTCAGTATTCAGTACTGATTTTATAATAAGCTACAACTAAGACACCTGATGTACTTGATCTGATTTTTTTTTATCTTTTTAAACATGATTCCTTTCTAAATCTTTCAGGTAACTCTGAAAGTATACTGCAAGCAGGGAGAGAAATGAATTGAATCTCGGAACAAAGTCATTCAAGTTTTAGGAGAGTAGTTTTTCAGATTATCATTTCATTACTTTGAGATCTTCCTGGAGTGTAGAAAAAGCACTCAGAATTTGTTACTTTCTCTATTTTGTACTTCAGCTTTACACAGTTTTTCTCTTAGAAAAGCAGATAATTAATCTTATTTTCTTCACTGAATCGAACCAAAAGCATTTCTTAGAGCTCTTAACTGAGAATTTAACTTCTGATTCAAATTTTTGGAAGAAATATTACCAGAGATAATCACTTACTTGGAATCAATGCTACTGGTCTTACTTTCAGTGAAGACCCGATGACAATAAGGAGATCAACTTCATTTTTGTCATACTTCATGGCACGATGGAACTGCTCTGGTAAGTTCTCTCCAAAGAACACTATGTCTGGCTTCATGATAGCGAGCGGTTCGTCGGGTGGACATCTGGGACATCTAGGTACAACCTGCATTAGAACAGCTTCTATTACTACAATTCAAGGCTGTGCCCTTGAAAACCTCAGATTTTAGTAATTCACAGTGACTTATTTTGGCAAAAGACAAGGAAGTTTCAGTGATATTTCCTCATTTCATTTTACTCTGGATATAGAGACAAGTACATTTCTTACTCTAGCCTGCAGCAACTGCACACAGAAATAAAACTAGAGCAGGAATAAAGAGAAAATCCTCTTAAGTCAAAAGGGAGACATCATGCAGATCTACACCACAGTTCTTATCTGACAGCTAGGCCAAAGTCCAGAAGTCCTACTCGGCACCAACAGGTAGTTACCTCCTACTATTTGACAGGAATATATTTTTCTTGGTTTAATCAGAGCAAAAACTTAAGATTTCACTGTCGGTTTCTGTTACAGGATATGATATAAACCCCTTCCTAATCAGAGAGTGTATTGCACAGCTTTACCTCTCTGCTCCTCTCCAAAAGGGTACGTGTGCTATACACATAAAGCAACATGGCAGAGTTGCAGGTGGCTAGCAAAAAGCATACAGGACAAGAGCATAGGAAAGAACTTTTGATTGGTCTCCATTTTAAAGTCGTCCAATTCCTCCAAAAACAGAGCAGAATCCCTATGCGCTAAACAAAGTGAATGGGAGTTATGTTTGTGAAGAAGTAGGCTCCCTTTCCTCCCGAAACCAGAGGATTTTCTGATCTTTGGGACCTCTTTCAACTCTTTCTATCTCAAGACTTTTTCAGAGAGAAGAAAAGCAAGAAGGTGAGCACTTTATGTACAGACAATACTTCAGTTACTACTGAATGATTTGTTTTTCAAATAGTTTAAGTCTTCTCAGCTGTAGTGTTACAGATACAATACCCCAGAATAAATCTAAGGAGCTAAATGTAGCTGCAATCCAATAGCAGTCATCACAAGTAAATTAGTGCTGTGTGAAGAGATGTATATTACCACCTATTGTAATATGAAAATACATGAAAACTGATAGTCAAATGCATAATAACTCTCTCCTGTACACAGAGTATATGCAGAAAAAATAATACAGAATTTAGAAACTTTAAATCAAAGAACTAGTTTATGGATGCCTGCAGTAGGATGAAAGACAATGCTTTCTATATGAGAAAACATCACAAGTTTCATCTAATGTGAAAGGACCTTGCCCAAAAAATGTAAGTCTTTGAACAAAGAATCCAATCCTTTGAAGAAAACCTTGTGAGGGATGTGTAAGAAACAATATGGCACAAGAGCTAGGAGTTGGTATGGAGGAAACCTTCACTAGGTTTGGAGTGAGGAGTAACTTAAGAGTGTGTAGTAACCCCATGCTGAAAGAAAACCAACTAAAGAACTCCCCAAAAAGGAAGAGAATGAGTAAAATGAATCTTGAACTTTTTCCTCGGATCTTTACATCTTAGAGAGAGCTCATAACACACAAACTGTTTAAACTTTTCCAAAGGTTTTTACCCTGTTGTCTCTTCTGTTGATGTTAGGGGTGCATCAGTTGGAAGCTCAAGGAGGGAAAATAATTTGCTCTGTATTAGGAGGAAGATGAAATGAAGACCTCTAACTTTTGATTTAAAGAGACCAAGTAATGTTAACTCTGTTTCCATCACTTCTCATAGGAAGTCCAATGAGTTGTGATTAATGAATCTCTATAGAGCAACTGATGTCCCTTTCCACATCATCTGAATCACTGTAATGGGTCCATAAATGTGTTTCAACACTACACTACTCACCAGCTTCTCTGCTAATCCTCAGAAAGGTCGTCAGTAAGGGGGAAGATCTATTCCAAGAGCTGAAATTGATACCAAGAAGTTAAAGCTAGATAATTGGCCACTCAATTGCCTAGGGTCCTCCTTCCCTCCAGAAGCAGCACTCCCCCAAAACCCCACCACATCTGCTGATGTCTAATGAAAGAGAAATGGAATTTCTTATTGACTATTGATATTATCTGTGTATCAAAAACAAGATTAGTAAAGATTAAGTTGGTTTAAGAATATCCAAGAATTGGTGCATGTTTTCCATTTCCTGGCCTTTTCCTTCCTAAATCTGAGGCCCTTTCACTATTTCTTGAAGCTACCTAAAACAGTCAAAAGCACATAAAAGTGCTGTTTTTTGAAGTGACTGATAACTGTTTTACTCAGAAGTTCTATCGGTGTGATTTATAACTGATGCTGCTTCTCACCCAGAAGGATGCTTGTGCACAGCAACCAAGAGAAAGAATCACGCTACAGGGAACCAGCACGTTATCTTGGAAGTGGCAAAAGAATGAAGAGCAGCAACAAGAAATTGCTAGTTTTCTAAACAGATAATCTCAAATAATTCTCAGTCTATAATATCTTGAAAGGAAATCCTGGCAGAAAGATGCCAGCTAGACTCGCTTCCTTGTGAAGCGCTAACAACCATCAGGGAATGGACCAGACAAAGGAAAGGTAGTATTTTTAGGGAAAACTAAGGACCTGGGGCCATGTACAACTGAACTTTCAAACAGTGGAGGACAGCAAAAACTAGAAACTGGATGATCTATTGGGACTCAGGTGCTAAAACCATTTTTGTGAAGGGGAACTTGTTAGAGAACAAAGTTGTTGAAATGGCCAGTGTTTCTGAGGAACCAAATTCTATATTCTAGAGAGGCAACAGACAAACTGCATAGCACTGGTTTGGGAAATGCAGGCTACAGAATAAAGATAGTAATGGCAAATAGAACATTTTTTTTTCAGGCATAAAAGAGGAACAACATGTTTTCTTTCAATAGTGCTATTTCTTGTGTGAAATGATATTGAGCAATAACCATATTTATTTTGCATTATGAAAATAACAACTAGAGCCTGCCTTGGAAAGATATACCTGGCAACAGTATTGTAAGATTAGGGCTGAGAGATTGAGTGTAAAAAGCTCCTTCAGTCTCATCTCGGGAGTAAGAGCCCTGTTTGTTCTTATTATTCAGAAGCATTGCTACAGTTGTCTTCTCTCCGCTTCCTCATGCTTCCATTACTGACCACCAGCAGGGACCGGCAATCGGGGCAGGAGTTTGGTTCAGCAAATAAACACACAATGATTGAAGTGTTGTGTAGAGGAGTTCTGACCACTAACAAAACACAAAATTACAGAATGCATAGGAATGGTTGTTTAGAAGGAAGAAAACCTAGACTCCAACCAGCTGGCTTTGAAGGTAAAGGAGCATCAAACATCTGTAAGATAAAAAGTTCTCAAAAATAGGAAAGTAAACCAGATTTCACATTCAATATTTCAATGTTGCAAAGCTTCAGCCTTATGAGAGTCACTTTCTTAAAGCTTTAACTCAAAGATCTCTTCTGAAAGGTTTTCATTGAATTCCATTTCAAATGTAATACCTGAAAGATTTATATCCCTTCAATGTTTCTTATCTAAAATTGCAACTGTGGACTCTAAGCATTTATCAAAACATGAGCCTTCAGAAAAAGAGTCCCCTTCCATTAGTAAAAATGATCTTTTTGTTCAGAGAATCATCTTCTCTGTTCCTTCAAAATAAGGGGAAGAAGAGCACAGAGGGTCTCACCAAGCCAAAGGTTCATCTGCTCTGACAGAGCAGAACTAATCCTGCCTTGGCCCTGGGGCACTTCACACCCAGATGTAGGGAGTTCAGAATACAGAACAGTTCACAACTCCTAGAAAGACATGTCAGACATCTCATCTGGTCCCCTCTTCCTTCCCTGCTCAGAGGCTGCTCTGTAGTTAGCAATGTCTCCATGCTTCATCCACATAAACATATCTTTAACCTAGGTGAGTGTTCAAAGAGCAACTGGTGTTATAAATAGCTAAGGATGCTTCCGCAGTGTGATCGTGAGTTCAGATTAACATAAAACAGGTATAAATTCAACTTTCTACTTACCATTTTAACCTCTACTTTTCTCGGAGGTGCCATTGCAAATGGACTCTTATGGTTTTGTTCTGTTTTTTTCCAATACCTAATTTTTGCAGTATAGTGTTTGAGTATACTTTTAAATACTAGAGAAAATGCTAAAATAGATAGGCACTTTATGAAATACACGCAAAGATATGTAGCCTTTTAAAAGCAAATCTTTTAAGTAATCCAAGAGTGGTATTTTGGGATTTTTTTGAGAGTTACGTATTAGAAATCTGCAGTGAGTTAAAGTAAATCCTTACCTGATTGAAAATATCTCCTCGAACAACTTCACAATCAACTTTGTATTTACAAATCAGGCAGGAAGCTGTTGCAAAGGAACCTGAGGAGGAAAACCCATATGGTCGAAATAAGGATTTTCAATCATTCAAACTTGGTCTTTTTGCCCAAGTTGTTTTGACACAGAGACTCTTATGTTGCAGTGCTACAAAAAACAGTCATTAAAAAGTAATTTAAAATTAAGAGAAGATACTTGTAGTACTAAAAGTAGTTCTTCTAGACGTTAGTCAGGGGAAATCTTGTTTTAGGAGAAAATATGCCACATGCATATCTACAAAAATTGTATTGTGTCCTCGTTCCTACAACCTGTGCAAGCATATACAAGGAGAGAACAGAACCTTCCCTTTTCCTCTTTACACAACTAATGGTAGTGCCAGCAGCTCTGCAAACAGCAGCACCGGGACACGAACCCATCTGAACTCAAGAAACAGCAGGGTAAAATAACTAAGAAAATGGGTTAGTAAAAACTTTGTTACAGGCAACTAAATAGCAGTAGTGTTCTTTTCAGCAGAAGTGAGAAGTTGCAGCTGGATTGTTCAAACTGAAATACCGCTCTGAAGTGGTACCCAGCTTAGCCAGTGTTTATTATTTAGCAAGACCATGTTAAGTTGGTTGCTCCATCCAGCCACTTGGTAGCTCTAACTGGCCTGTTTCTGAAGCAGCTGAAGGTGATGCCCAAGTATCTGGTAGGGCACTCATGTCTCTACTGGTCTAAAGGGAAAGCTTATCCCGCACACAAGCAAATACTGTGTGAAGTCACTGTGGCAAACTAGAGTGGCCTCTTGGTGTGCCCATGTCCAGGAGACAAAGGCCTTTTATCTGTGGAAATAATAATGCTAGAAGTTGGCAGAATACTGAAGGATAAAGTGAAAAAATGACAGATTTTCTCCTAACCATGAAACAAGGCTTAAAAAAAATAATTATATATATATTTGGGGATCTCTTTGACCCTGCACTGGAATGTGTCACTCATACAGCAAAAGTATGGAGCGCTCTAATTTCTAATGGTGACACATGGGCAGTAAGAAAGTTCTGTGACTGAGTAATGTACAGGGGGGTATGAAGGTCTGTCTTCAAAAGCCAACTTCTAAAAAGGTAATGGTTAAGTTGTTGAAAGCTTTGCAGAAGCTAGGAACAGCTAAAAACCTCTGGTACCAAAACTTTATCTGGAGTATTATTCTAAGCCACCCAAACCAAAGGTATTTTCTGCTTATAACATACACACAGCAGCCAATCAACACACTGCTAAAGGAAGGGATTCTGGGGCTAAGTATAACAACAAAATATGCTTTGGAGATATTGAATCTGGGTAGGACAAAAAGTGAGAATACAGAAAAACTCTGAGTAGACAATTTCTGAACAACTGGTAGTTTGGATCTGCTAATCACTGCTGGCGTGGAAAATGCATAGGTTCTGAAACGCTTGCTCAGCATTGCAACTCCAGAACTTTAGGAATTCCAAACACCACAGGAAGTATGACAGTTATTATTTGCTCATTATAATTTGTTTATAGTAATAATTTAGGCCTTTATATAGTGTGTTAGGGACATGTCTGTCAGGCTAGCAGGCCTAACCCTATCTGAGGCATCTGTTGCTACCTGCTTGCAACTCTATTTTGTGAGTTATTTTTCACCATCAAAAGGATTTGATCAAGAAGTTCTAGGCCCCGTGCATGAGTCGTGTGTAGCCAGCAGGCCACTGCCTCTGATCAGGCAGCTACAGCAACAGCAAGGAATACAATCCAGCTCCAAACGTGCTGGTTTACTGCAAAAGCCATTTTAAATCCAGAAAATGCATCCAAGATACAGCATCTTTCATAGTAGCAACTTTACTGCAGTGTGAAATGGGTTCAAAGGTTCATTTGTGAACTCCCCAAATCATTACAGGGTTCCTTGTGTTTGGCACACTCATGATTAACTTGTCATTGCCACAGCTAGACAATAAAGATAGAATAAATATAGCATTATGAACCCCTAGATAATAGTTTTAGTTTCTCTTTAGCCACTACCATTAGTCAGCTAGCATTTGTTAAAGAGCAGCATAACTGTATGTCAGATAAAGCTTGTGCTCAAAACAACCTTTGCTAATTTCCAGAGGCCTCAAAATCTCAAAGTCCATAGCATGTTTTCAAAGAATCTTTTTAATTTACAATCAACTTATACAGGACATACACTGAAGATGGTCTGAAATCAAATCACTGTAGTGTGCAACTGAAAAAAAACCAGGAAGCTTGAATGTGGCAGCGACGGATGAAAACAAAACCATGTAAGAAGTTCATGATAATACAGAGTGACAACCAAAAGAAAATGCATAACACACCAAACACAAATAGAAACTGGCACCTGATTTGGGTTATTCAACAGGAAGGATTCTACTGTGTGCTGTCTGGTCATGACAGAACACCACATCTGCTCTGTTTGAATAAAGAAAATTGATGAATCTGGCACTGAGCTAAGCTTTGTAGATAAGGAAACCAAGTGAGTTAGGTCCCTGGAAAAGGTGAATTAGACAGACGGGTCTTACGAACATGCTAACACTGCTTTTAAACATTTTATTTGCTAGAAGTCTAAGAAATTATCTAAGCGTGCGCTTTAAGAACTCATTTTTGCATTCTTTCCTTAAAAATGGATCCTTGGCCTTTTAGCTTGACTCTGTAAATCCTTGGAAATGGAAAGCACATCAAGCAATTAAGAGATTCCACTTAATTTGGTATCGTAATTACAGAATGTGTACAACACTGAAGGTGTAACAAGATGATGTTCAGTTCAACTGAACAATATTTTATACATGAGGTAAAGTCACTGAAGTGTCAGGGTATTTTAAGATTTCAATGGAATATATTCTAAATAAAGAATCGGGTAACAGCTAACCTCCATTTCATTAATAGTGAGAGGGACGTATGAAAAGACTGATTTCCACACTGTGTTCTCATACATGAATATACAAAAGCACCAAATACATTTGAAAAGTTAAGGTCTAAGCTTGTGCGAACAAGGTGTGGATCTTCACTGAGACACAAACCCCATCATTTATCAAGCATAATTTCTGAAAGAAATTTCCACTGAAAACACTTCTGATTTAAGTACTTAAGCTACCTAAAAAAAATTTCAACATTTTAAAAGCAGAATATTTGTTGCCAAGAGATACCAACTCAAGAAAAAAACATTCCAAAACTCAATTCCAATAGCAATTACCTTGTCACATGCACCAGTAAAAAAATATTCTTACACATAAATATAAGAAAAGTGAAACTAAAACCACTAACCATGACACTGTATTATCCTTTGGATTCCTGCAACCTGTTCCAATGTGTCTATGTTCTGAGTGTAGTTGCGAAGTAATTTTCCTTCTTTATCCATCATAGCTATGAACTTGTGACAGAGAGATGGCTGGAACTGTCCTGGATAGATTTCCTAAGGAATTCAGAAGTACATTAGAAAGTGTAAGACTTTATTCCAACTCCAGCAATTCACACAGCGCTGAATATTGTCAATAATGATTATGTCAGCCGTTAACATTGTCACTCCCTTTGCATTTTGCCATTTCCCTCAGATTCGAGTCTTAACAGCTCAACTTCTGATCACATCAGGATGACTTGCTGCAGATGAAAGCTGGTATTTTGTTGTTCACAGAGCATAAAAGTAAAGGTTTAGGTATTTTTTGGTTTTGAGAACGATGAAATAGGAAAGCTTCTTTTCCTCTATAAGTATCAAGTAACTTCAATGTTTGTTATTAGAAACATATATGGTTTAACTGCAGTCACACAAAAATTTCACAAGGAATTTGGATCCTGGTCTTTTGGTTTGGGATAAGCAGTTTTTACTCGTGGCATTATCAGCAGCATTCCTAGATGGGAGCCCAGAAAGCAGCATGATGTTGGATATAGGGGAAAGACAGGTGGTACTCTGACCAGCTGTGACAATTCAGCTGGTTACAACACTTATTAAATTAAAAACATATGCCTTAGTAGAGCAATTCCACTGTGCCTGAGAGATGCTTAGCCTTTCCATTAGATCAAAGGAGAGGAGGTAGGTATATTTAAAGAGCATATGGAAAAAAATGTAGGCATTTTTGTAGAATGGTTTGATATTTGCTCACGGTGAACAAGGGGCCTGCCAAAAGGAAGAATTAAATGTAGGCACCCAGTTGAAAGCTTCATACTAAGAACCTCTGTCCCAGGCTGACTACCCCAGGTGGTACCTCTGGTTTCTGTGCAAAAAGGAGGGAACCAGCAGCACCACCACCACTCTGTGTCTCTGGAGAACTTATTTAGGGGAGGGAGGCACTTGAATTCTGGACTCTCTGCTCTCCAGTCACTCTCTCCCCACTGAAGAGCAACTGAGCTAGAGTCTCACATGTGAACATGAGGCCCTTGAGCAGAAAAAGCACAAGAGTCACTGGCCAAACAAGAGTTGGCAAGGAGGAGGCTGCTGCCTGCCTTTACCAGCAGATACTTAAAACTGAACCAAAATTTCTAGCACGACAGTGAACTGTTAAATTGATCTTTGTGACAGCTCTGCCTTCAGCTACCATATAGCCTAACTATTAACAAACAAAAAAGACTTTTTGAAAGCATTCCCCCAAAATATGTCAAGTTACTTGTAATTCTGAAGCTACATGGGTCTTTGGAGTTAAAATGTAGCAATAATCAATGACTGCTCTTAATGCTCTTACCTAGATTACAAATAGCCTATTACATGATTATAATCAGATACTCATGTGGTCCTAACAGCTTTTATATCTTAGTCTGAAGAAGCAAGATGTGTTCTGCTACTGAGCTCTGCAAATTTATTTGGCCATTCTTTGCCCCTAGAATTAAAGGAACTTTAAGATTTCATGGAATAATACATGAATATCCTAACTGAGCTGATGGATGGAAAAGGAGAAGTAGGAGAAATTATTTTAGTAAAAAAGTATCAGCCAAATCTGGATTTAAAATCTGCATATAGACAGGCTTCAAGTGGGTTTGGTTTTTTGTTTGGGATTTTTAAAAATTATTAAATATTAAAAACCTAAGGAGCTGAATATACTAATAAGCATCAAATATGTTGGTATCTGGATAGGAGGCTTTCAGAGAAAGATAAGCAGCTGAAGAATGCATTGATTTTTCCTTTCCAATCTTTAAAACATAGTACAGCAGTAGCATAAATTGTGAGCAAAGGGAAGAAAGAGTGAGTATAATTAGTAGTGATTGATTTGCACAAGTCATTACAGGTCCTGTAGTAAGTCTTATTTTGGGTTTGATTTTTTTTTTCCCCAAGGAATTTCCAAACTAAATGCAAATATTTTTTTGTTTCGACATATGTCTACAGCTTCTATAATTCCTTCTTGTCTTGGAGATGTACTCCCTGCTTTTTAAATTAAACTGTTTAGTATCACTAACATCTTTCCCAAAACTGCTGCGTTCTTCCTTTTAAGCAAACACAGTCCCCACAAAAAGGCTTTAATTCTCTAAGACGTACACATCCTTGTCACACCTATATCAAAACCTGACATGAGAACAAACTTATTAGTGCATGAAACTGCTTTACTCAACTGTACGTACAGTGATAAAACGTGAATGTATTGCATGGCACTGAACAGCATGCCACAGTATATCAAATTCAAATGTAGATTTCCACATCACTCACATGCTGGTCAAGTTTTTCATATTCTTTCATTTGTCAGAGAAAGTAAGAGCAGCTAAGACTACTGAGGTTTACTCAAATAACAAGTTTTTATTTAACCTCCCTGAAATTAGAGACACCATCTAGAATGGTTGTACATATAATGAATTAACAGGAATGGAAAAAAAATAGCTTAAAAAAAGGAGAGAGAATGTTGCTAAATGTTTCTAATAAGGCTAATATGGGGCTGCATACAATGACTGAGGTGACACCGAGGATACAAAACTGGTACATTGCAAAGACGTGCCCAAGGAGAGAGTTGTTACACCACTGAATGAGGCTTCTCATTAAAGAAAATTCAATATATTAACATATTTTTCTATCGTGTTTATAAGAAAAGACAAAGATACCATTTTGTTAACAGAATAGTTTTGTATCTGATTTATGCATTTTAATATTGTTATCTGTCTTTACTGACCAAGATAAGAACTGTTGGAAAACCATACCTTTGCAAACTTAAAAAACGGCCTGGGATCCTTTCTGAAGTATTCTATATCAAACATTGCTTGAGGATCTGGAAGGTCTGGAAAGTCTACTGCGAGGCGTGCATAGATGCCATCTCTTGATCTAAAGTCAGGTATTCCACAAGACACAGACACCTGAAATACATTTTTGCAATCTGAAATAAGCAAAACTATTAAGACTTGCTATGATACAGACCATTTGGGAAACACATTTCTGTATGCTCACAGTGCTCAGAAACATTAAGAACAAAACCAGTCTGGGTTCTCGGTATTTATTTTTTTTCCTTTTATCTTTTTTTTTGGACCAATATAACAAATCCCAAATCACAAGCAGAAGAAACAGCATAGAAACAAAGTCTGACAACTGGGAAAAAAAACCCCTATAGTACAATTCATACAGGTAGTTATAGGACACCAGAACTTACTTTTACTACTGGAAGTTTTGTCAGAAGTAAACAAAAAAATAAAATAGTATTGCATTAAATTTGATTAGTAAGCATTCATTGATCTTCCATCTTAGGCTTGGACAAGGTGGTTGATTTTTATTTCTTTTTTACATGCTAATGCAGTAACAGAATAGATTCTTACTTTTGATGAATAAATACCTTTTGATAAACAAACATTATTTATCAAAGCATTGTAGTACTCAATAAAGACTAACATTTATTGTGTTACCCCAAAATGGTATGGGAAGAGGAGGAGAAACAGGTGTGTGATAGCAATTATAGAAAGAGCAAGACTGGGGAACAGAAGTAGCAGTGCTTTTCTGACAAGCTAATTTGAATTGCTCATCTTTTGTGAATGGTGTCACACCCCCTGTATATGAACAACAGAAGCAGAAAATGATCGACTTTCTTATATTGATCTGGTACATGGGTATAAAGCTGTAAATGTACAACAGTTATTACCTTTAGTAAAACAGTGATTAATCAATCTTATAACCATCAGAGAGTGGCACATCTTAAAATGAAAACTCAGTCTACTGAAATCTATTTGAACTCTCCTTTATAATCCTCCCTCTGACACTTTTTTCCTTTTTGTGTCCTATTCTTCTAGCCCCTCTGGCTCCATCAGGAATGTTAAGAAAGCCATTGAGATTTTGTTTAAAAAATCATTACCTTTGTTTCAAATGAAAAAATTACTGGGATAGAAAATGTTTTGGAACAGGGAGATGTGATCTTATTCCATAACTATATTGCATGGAAGAAACTGTGTAAGAGTTTAAATGTTTACAAATATTTTCTTATAAGAAGAGAGATCTTCTCATTTCCAACTTAAGCTTCAAGTCTTGCAGTGTGCATCGTTCTAGTGGGCAGCTGTGCCTCCTCTTCCCATCTAGCACAATTACTCGATTACGAACCTTGCGAGGGTCTCATCATCTGCACGCTGTAAAGCACGGGATAAGCATTTAACCAACTGTCTATAGATTCTCTTACTGCCATTGCAGGAATACGTACCCCAGCTCCAGTCAAGACCATTATTTTTCTGCATTCTTGTAAAAGTTTCACAGCATCATCAATAGTATTAATATCTTTTCTTTTTTTTCTTTTTGGTGGTTCTGAAAGAATGTTTATAACAATTTGCCACAGTGTCATATCATCCAGTTCAGGTGGAGGGATTGTTTCTGGCAGCAGGTCTCTCAGAATTGTCCGTGGGTCTGTACCTAGCATGAGATGCTGCTGAACGAAAGTGTAGGAACCTAAGAAAATTAAGAAATATAAACATTTAAAATTGAGTCAAGTATTTCTGATTATGATCATCCTCCCATTTATTAAGGCTTGCTACTGCAATTTTATTAATTCAACTTAATACTTCAGTCATGAAAACCCCTATTCTGAAGTGATAGTACAGCTCGTGGCTTTACTTATTTACTATTATTTTTTGTTAACTCATGAAGGATTTCATAGCAAGTAAGTCAAGGTAGAAATCTCACAGCAAACTTGATGGCCCTTAGAGGTGCACAAGATTTTCACAATGTATCTCCGTTTTACGGCTTCCTTTGTATTTTCCAATATTTTGTAAGGTGTTTACAGTAATAAGCTGAAGAGACAACAAACACACATACCCTTTCTAGTCATATTATAAAACTTTACTCTAAAGAGATAAATAGGGCCCACCAATCCGTGGATTTCTGTTGTTCTTTTAGTCATCTAACACTAATGATTTCAGACATGACCTCCTAGAGCCATCAAATCAATCTTTCCAGAAACATTTGAGATTAGAGCAGTAGAAGAAAAATAGGTAAATCTTAAGAAGTTAAACTAAGATGACCCAAGGAGCTATCACTAAGGCTATTTACAGTACATAGAAAGAAAACAATTGTTACACCCAAAAGGTACCAACAGGGATCCTGTAACAAGAGATCAGCAAAGACAACAGATGGACAGATTTTAAGTGGATACTGTGTCTTCATAATGTGTTTTCTTGCTGCTGTTTTTATCAATGCCAGCAAAATGAACACCGTGGTATTATCATGCCTGCATAAGACCAAAGACCTCAAGTCCCAATGCCACTGTGCCCTGGAAGTCCCTGTCCCACACAAGTCACCAAGGACCATACCAGTTATCTTGCCTCTGTGTGAGGCAAGGCCTTTCTACTTTCTACTGCTAATATGCAATATATATGCAAACTAATAATTCCCAAACTGCTGTAACACTTGGGACAGTGAGCCCTACAGATTGGCTAAAATCATACAAGATACATCTTCTTGTTCCTTAAAGTATTAATGCTACTAAGTAAATAGGCTAGAAATATGCCATAAATCTGTTCAGTTTAGTAAGTCTGTGAGTATGCTTTTAATATGGATCATGGCAGGATATCTATCTACACAAAAAAAAAAGGACAAAAAAAAGACACTGACAATTTTAATCAAAATACAGCAAGTTTAGAGAGGTTCCTTTTCAAACTCCTTAAATAACACACAGAATACAATCAACAACTCTAAGCCGGTCATAAGCAGCAACTGCCTTTTTTTTTGCCACAGAAGAAATCATTTGAAGACTGGGAAGAAAGTAACTGTTCAAAGGCAAACAGCATCTAAGAACAATATATAGGCTTCTACCTATACGTGGTCTTGGAGTCCAATCACTAGAACTTGCATGTGAGGCTCTGTCATCTTCATCACTATCACAGGAATGAAACCCATTGGCTATGACTTCATCACTAAAAAGGAAGTTCTCTGCAAGACAGCACAACAATGATGGGTTATACTTGGGCCAAACGGCACAGATACATATTTAAATATATAATAAATCCTAAAATTGTATGCTTTTAAAGTTAATTGCAATGAATTACAAATAGGCAGTTTCATCACTTAAGACACAGAAAATGTCTACCTTTTTAAAGCTTATAGATACGCTTTCAAGCCTTCAGTAGACTTGTTATCTTAATACTGGGCTTTAGCGGGCTGGATGTTGACCTTAGTCAAAGTTTTGTTCTATAAAGTGTTAGACATAAAGTTTCTTTGTACCTTAAAAATAATCCAAATGTTTTAAAAGTACAATTGAAATTTCCTTTCTCTTACATTTCTCACTACATTCAGCTCACTGAGAAGCTAGATTAAATGAGAATGGTCACCATTTATAGACTATTCTTTGACTAGGTTTTTCAAAGTACAAAATTTTAAAAGAAACCCACAAATACACACTTGGATACAACCAAGTTACAAAATGTGGTTAGCTGAGCTGCAACAGCCTGCACATATAGGCTTGCATGAGATTTGAGTTCTGACAGAAAACGTGCTGGCTTGAACCATCTTCACAAAGTTTCTCTCAGCCCCTTCACCCTACAGCAGGGCTTGGCTCAGAGCACCGCACCGGTACTCCAGCCCAGCTCATGGCCTTCAGCCAGAGTAACTCAATCTAACTTCATCATCTATCCAGATGAAGGAGTCCAAAGAAGGAGGAAATACTTTTCTTACAGCATGCAGTACTCCAGCTTGTATTTATGGGGAAATTTAAATTTTAACCTAAGCAGTTTTTCAGAACATAGACTACTAAACTTCTGTTATTGGCTTTTTTATTAGAAATAGCCACAGCGACTGCAGCTGAATTTGTTAAAATCTAAGACTATGTACAAAGGAGAACAAGTTTCACTCGTGCTCTCTAAAGCAAAGAATCACAGTTCTCAATCTCTGTTTGAATAAACCCTTACAATATTTTGGCTAGGTTACTTTGCTTCATTCTTAAATAAAGAACACCACAAAACATCATCATTTTTTATTCAGAGATTGTGTTGTCCTGTTCTTCCCCTTGTTTGCATAAATACTTTATTCTGATTAGAATGGAAGACAGTAGAGGACAGAAATTTGCTTTTTGTCTTCTTCTGAGACCATAGATGCTCTTTTCACATTACTTATTTCTTATTATTAACCTACATATTTACAGCATTTCACATCCTGATGCATGCAGTCAGTGAACACACTATGCAAAAAGCATTATGAAGAAGAAAAAAGTTGATTAGTACACATCAGTAAGCGCAAGTTTTATGAAAACTATCTTTACGTTGACTGGGTAAAGAATCAAAGTCTACCTTGTTAAAGACTCATCATATACAGGTCACATTGTCATGTATTTA